>BRZM01000900.1:0-48990 GCA_033238685.1 Lates japonicus
ACATGCATGTTAATGTTAAAACCGTGTTTTCACACCTACACAGACACAAGCACATAATTTCCATCTTTTAATTACTCTTATGCAGTGACATAAAGAGGTTTGTTCCAACCTCATTTGAGACACATCCACATTTCAGAATTGATCCTTTTTCCCATTTCCAGTATGTAATGAGCAAACTCTGTACCTGCAGAGAGGCTTTGGGAACAGCTGTTCTTTAATCCTAACATGATAACCTGGAAGGTGTTGCCGTCTCTCCATCTCTGTCAAATTGAAAAGGAAGAGCCCACTGTTCACAGATGGGAATGGAAGGGATAAGTCTGTTTATTGAGTTTTTATGTATATTTCAGATAGAAAGCATCCTGCTGTTATGCGAGACAGTTGCTGCCTTCATGATATGACAGCCAGGGCATGGGGATGAAAAAACTCTATAAACCACACATAGATATGCGATAGGCAGCTCTCATCATTTCACAGTTTATAGTTTTTTCATACACTATCCAGATTAGATAAAGAAGGTCAAGCATAGTTTAATTGGATAGCCTAGAGTAGGAAGAAAGGGAAAACTAAGTCCTCCATTAAATTGCTGCTACGTCATATGTAAGTCACAGGTGTAATACAAGATTCATACAAACAAACAGTTTAGTCTGGTGTTAAATACATGCATGCCTCTGATATTTGGTTTCACAGATCTTATTTAGATGTAGCCTGTCTATCACTTAAGATGTCATTAATTCATTAGTCCTTTGACTTTACACACCCACTCACCACAGACACAGTAAATGAAAGAAATGAGGCAAATGAAGACTCTGATTAAGTCTAATTAAGCGCCAAATAAGCATTTAATCATGGGAAATTAACCCCCTCCCCTCCCCCAATCTAATTGAATTATCTTTTCAAATTAAATCATGATCATTTGGGGTGCCTCTAGGAGCCTCTCTCACTCTTTGCCCTAATCTCTTTTCTCTCTTGTTTCTAGACATGTCCTCATCATTAGATATGGATTTGTCCTTAGTAGCATATATTTTACCAGTTAATGGATAGGAGTAATTTCTTGTACCTCTATCTACTGCTCTAAATGAAAGTGGGGATTGGTTTCTAGGGATAATTAGACAGTGATATAAAAGATGGCACTAATATACATCATTATTACTCAGACACATAATTAGTAATGGAAATCCCTGTTACTATATTTCCATCCTTCTCCCTAATCTTGTTTTACTTTCTGCACAGATCAAGAACTGCTGGAGGACATCATGATTGACAGCTGCTTTTACCTCACTCAGCCAATGGTAAGTGAGTTCCACAGGACCAGTATTTTTTAACACAGGAGTAGTTTCAAGGAAGTAAATATCGTAATCCTTTGGTGTATGTCAGATTTATGTGACAGAGAGGCACATGTAGAGTTTTACTGTCAATTTGCTGCTAAATATCAAAGTACTGTTGATTCTGAGAAGGGCTAGAAATTTGTTATGTTTACTTCATGTTGTTTTCCTAAATTCCTTCACTCCCAATGCTCTGACGGTGCCTTACTCTGTGTTGTGCTGTCCAGTACTTATGTCCTGCTGTTCATACTCCACAGACTCTTTGCTCTGTTCTCAAGCCCTCTAATCAGTAAAAATGGTATTGATGTGATACAGTGATACACTCCTTTCATCAACTCACAGAACACCTTGTGTCTTTTATATTCCCTACCCTAATTACTGGCAATCACTCCCTTTGGAGTAACACATCTAAATGGTTCTATGTGGCAGAATGCGTCTGGTTGTTCCTTTATTGCTTCTCTCAAAACAAAACACCCCATTAATTAGTAATGAAATCAAAATGCCGTAACAACCCAGGGGCAGTGTGTTTGGATGTGGCATCAAGTGTATTCTGCACAGTGTCTGCGTTATTAGTGATACCAAGGCTATGCTGTGTAGCAGTAAAAAGAAAGATTCCCAGCATAGCTGCGAACCTGCCGCTGTTAGACAGTAGAAGAACACCCCGCTACTTAAATGAAGAGGTATCCTCCGGAGGAGATTGGCATGCACTCGCCCTACTTTTAACATTCCACATAAAAGAAGCTGTGGAAAGAGGAGGGCTGCTTTTGCTGCTTCTCTAGCCGTCTGGATGGTGATAAAACATGCACAGAGTACAGAGCCTGTCTGTGTGCACACATCTGGCAGAGGAGAAGAGCGAAGAAAGCGAGAGGTGGTGAATGTGTAAACAGAAAACAGAGCAGTCATGGAGTGTACAGATTGTAGACAATCAATGTCTTCTTGAGTGAGGGCTCAAACATATACAGACACATTAATACACATGAATGTGTGTTTGCAAAGCAAATCCCACATACACACATGCACTCACACTGTAGCCCGGTGAAATATGGCCCTGAGTGAAATGAATGGGTCTCCCTATGTGTTGGTGACAGGTCGTTACTCTGCATCCTTCCAGTGAGACAATAAAGCCCAGACACAATGAGACAGTCTTTAGAACTCGCTCTCACCTCCTTTTACACTGCTGGCATCTATAAAGTTCAACCTTGATAGAGAAAGGAGAAAGAGCTGGATGAGAGGGAGTAGGCAGGCTGGAAATAGGGGGGTACATGAGGTTACTGCAAAAAGGGGGGAATGAAAAATGAAGATAGAGATAGACTTGTATGCGGAAAGAGCCTGAGGCACATTTGATCACAACAGAGAGAGAAAATGATGCCTAAATCCTGCAGAGGATGGAAATAGCCTGAGTGACAATTTAAAACCTGAAGAGGCAAACATATTAGGTACACCACCACATTTAACATAAAATAGAACCTGTGTAGAATGAGCCTCATGAAACTTTTATCACATCGAATGCACAACTACATCCAGAATAATCTTGAATATAGTTTAGACTTTGGTCTATTTAATGTTAAAATTCAACTTAGTATTAATACTATGTATTTCTATTGTATTTATTATAACTCATCTCATAATACTTTAATCATTTTCCACACTGATTGATTGAATATAAAATAAAATTAAAAAATGTGATAAAATTAGACATTTGTCCAAGAAATGTGAGATCAAGTTCATTTCTTATGTTGTGGAGTTGCATCTGAAATGACAAACAGAGCTGGCATGTTTTGTGTGGGCCAGTTTCCCAGCATGGGACGCTGTTGCCAGGTAACTCAATGACTCGGAATTTTCCCACACCCAAGGGTTTAACCTTGGTAAAGGGCGAGTGGAACTAGAGCTAGAGAGGGAGGACCGGAGAAGGAAAATGGAGTGCCACAACCTGTCACCAAAACCAACCTTTCCAAAAAAAAATAGTGAAATTAAAAACCTCTGGAATGCATAATAAGTGTCGGCTAATTCCTTAGCTGCAGCATAAACCCTTGTAGCGTTCTAGCTTCTCGGCCCATTAGCCCAGTAGTGAGGATGTGGCAAGCTGTTGCTGCTGAGGAACACCATCTGCCACTAATGCAGCTGGTGCCCTCCCACCCTCAGGGACAGAAAGGTGGAGAGAGAGAGGCAGAGAGAGAGAGGCATAAACATGGAGAGAAGAAGAGGTGGTACAGAGGGAGAGAGATAATTGTGGGAGGAGAGGTGAGACACTGCTCAGGCGTGGTCCTATGTTTAATTAAATATGGGGGTGGGGTCATGGCAGGACATCACCGACTACTATGTGTGTGTGTGTCAGTTTGGCTAAATTAATCTAGCCTCTAAATCAATACAGATAAATACTATCACCCTGCCTCATTGCTGTTATACATTAGGGCTTCCTCAGTACACTATTATAGATATCAGATTGTGTTGGTTTCTTGAATTTAGAATCCCACAGACACCATGCCGTTGCAGCTGACTTTGAGGTGTAACCATTCAATAAATAAAAAGCTTGCTCCCAGCCCCTGTTATTAAAAATTAGTATCTTCACATACAGTCTCTGTCCTTGTTCCTTGTTAAACAGAAGTCACCAATTAACTGTAGCTTTTGTTCTTATGCCTCTAGCCAGATGATCAGATGAGCCTCGTTGCAGTCATACTGCATGACTTCCAGGACAGGAAGTTCCTCACACGGGAGCGCTAAGGGGATGAAATCATACAAGAAGTTAGAGATGTGGAGAACTACCTCCTCAAGTAAGGCAAGAAAAATAACAAGGAACACAAGATAAGAAAGAATCCAATTTGAAATTATAAAAGGGACAAATTGAGAAAAAAGTATAGAAGAGGTAAAAACACTTTTTGCCAAATATATTGTGTGTAGGTTTAAAACCAAGCTGGCTGCCTCTCTGGCCCGATGCAGGATCAAACACGATCTAATTGTCCATTGGAATATCCTGCGGAGAGTGTGAAGACGAAGCAGGAGAGATCAAGCAGCCTTCCACTTTACGCATGGGTCAACACACTGAAGAGCAGGTCAGCTGAGCACCATGCTGAGCACACACAGACTTACTGTACACACTGAAAAACTCTTCTCTATACATCATAAAGTGTAGTATGGGTACACACTGCAGTGGATTCTGCTGACTGTCCATGCACACCCTGTGCGTAAACACAGGGAATGCACTGCTGGCATCTACACACACACCTTCATCTACACACACAGACCCCCAACTTGGGGTGCTGCCCAGCTATTTTGCTAGATAGAGTGCAGCTGACATACCAATTAAACCACCACTACGGCGTGTATGTGTGTAGATGTGTGTGTCTGTGTGTTCCTGCACTTTTGCATCCAGGCTGATTCAGTTAGGTGTAAATCCACCTGCTGTGGACGATTCAATCAGCAACAACCCTCAGCAGCTCTGGATTCCATGAGATGCCTGTTGGGATGAGTGGTGTGTGTGTGTGTGTGTGTGTGTGTATTTTAATGTTTTTTTTTTACTGCACATATTACCATTACAGTCTTTTTAAAGGCCATATAGCAATTCTACACCCTATTATTACCTATGATGACAGTCTTCCTCTTTCTCCCAACTCTAACTTTCCTCCCTTTCTGCCTCATCCCTCCTCTCCGGGGCTTTCACTAATCTCCTTTCCTCTCTCCTCTCCTTTTCTTCTAGTCTTGATGAGGTCCAAGGTGTACTGAAGAGTGCAGGCTTCTCGCAGGTGAAATCGATTGGGGAGCTAGAGGGCCAGACCTTCTGCCAGGATCCCCACTGTGGGGATATACTGGTATTCCCTGCTCAGCTGAAAGCTCAGCTGTACTCCACCAAACTGCTCAGCGACCACAAACTCATCATCCAGGTACAAGCTGTGCAGATAGAGGAGGTTTTTGACAAGGGCAGCCTCCTCCCTGTAAACTTAAATACACCTGTGGAAATCTGATAGGCCCCCATCCATCTTCTCTGATATTTATGATTTCACTCTGGTAATGGACTTGCTCAAATTGATTATAAGACGGAGATCCCTTATGCCAACTAAGATTAGTTTGCTGAGATACAAATATTTCACATCACTTCCTCTCATCTGGCCGTACTTCACTTTGAGCTATAAAGAATTCTCCAGTCTGGGAGGGGGTGAGCGATTTAATCATTTAATTTCTACTCCATTAAAGTCAAGCTGCCATACAAACCGTAAGCAGCACACAGCACCACAACACCATTAAATCAGATTTTGCAGCCAAATTCAATCACATATTCAACACTGCCGCCTAATTAATCACCTCCCTGTTTCTCCACTTCTTCCCTCTCACATTTTATGGGTCTCCATCACACCATCTTCCTCCTCCTCTTTTACAAATGCCCTTGTTCTTCACTCCATCCTCGCTGGTTTGTCTTTCCTGACAAGCCCTGTGATCTGGATGCTAACTACAGAAACTTAACCCAGCCCAGTGTCTCCACAGGGATAAGTTCAGCACTATTTCCAGAGGGGACTGCATTGATTGAAGGACATCTCTGTAATCTGACTGCACTGTTCCTGTGATTCTTTTTCTTCATTTCTCTTTTGCTCCATCTCCTCCTCTTGCCTCCCCTCAGTACCTACTTTGCAACAACTGCTCCCAACTCCCTCTCCTCTATTCCCACCTCAGTTCTATTTATCACTCTCTTACAGTGTAACTCTTCCTCCTAGTTTCTCTTATCTACATCACTTTGCAGAGTGTTGCTGAAAACTTGGAACTCAAAGTCTTGAACTCAAATTTAAAGGTAGAAATCTGTTAGTATCTCTACTAAACTAATGATTTTACTCAATGTGGCCTGTAGGATAAGTCGTGCAGCCTGGGCCCAAATGCAATGTGCTCCGTGTCACCAGAGGAAGGAGATGTTCTCATGGTGGGCTGTTTCTCTGGCCTCACTGTCGCCCACACTGCCTCCCTAATAGCTGAAAAACATAAAGCCAACAGCAAAAGCCAGCCCACAGTTTACGTTTGTGTCAGCGATTGTACAGACGCTCAGAGAGAGGATCTACAGAAGGCTGTCTCCACCATGGGCTGCAAAAGTAGGCACAGATTGGATGTGTTGTCATAGTGTGTTTGCATTTTTGTATGAAAGATAAAAGAAGATATACAGAAAGACATAGAAACAGAGAAAACAGCTATTAATTATCTCCATAGGCTATCTACAGTATGTCTTTATTTGTCTTTTATTTGAAGAAAAGACAGGAGGGAAAACTGAATATTGCCTGAAATGAAATAGAAATGAAAATCGCTATTATGGTAGAGCAAAGTAAGTAAATTTGATGTTGACAGTGTTTTTGTGAGCTGACCAATTACAGCAAAGACTTTGGTGTTTACACAGAAAGTTTCATTTAAAAAGATTGGTAGTCTGTTGTTGTCAGCAAATTCCCAGAGACTCTTACTGTAGATGCAGCCTGTGTACTTTCGACCAGATAGTGTCTGCTGAGATTCCAGGCTGTATGTAAATATTATTTGCTGATAGTGGCAACCACCCTAGCTGGTCATTAGGGAAACAATTAAGTGCATGTCAAAGCTGACATTTTTATAATTGCAAAAGATGCCTTCAGGCAGGGAATTATTCTACAAAGAAATGTAGCGGGACATTGTGAATAAACTTTAAGCATTGAGCAAATGTGTGTTTTTGATTATGTGGTTATCATAACACTGTATGTACCTGTTACTTAGATGTGAAGCTCATACCCGAGGTCTTCCAGTCTTTGGACAGTAGTGACAAGCGACTTCAGAAGGTGCACATCATCGTGTTGACACCCAAGTGTTCTGTGTCTGCAATCAGTAACCCGGTTGAATTCATACTGCAAGAGAATGGAGGTATGTAGTGATCTGTGCATTCAGCCAGGCCATAAAGTGTGGACTTGGGAAATACTGTACACATTATAACCTAGTCTACATTACACCCTGTTGTGTCCATACTACAGTGTACTCACAACATCCTTACTTCATACTGCAAGACGATGAGAGCAAAGTCATTTTCTGTGAATGCAAATTATGCTAATTCCTAACACTGTGTTGTTCCTACTCCTTAAAGGCTGCTGTAAAAATATGGAAGTAAATGTTTTAGAGCAACATTGTTATTTTAGGTTTAAAGCAAAAAATGTACTAAGATTAAAATTGTAATCACCTAGTTTTAAGGTTTGAGTCAGCAAAATTTATTGAAAAGCAGTGATTTAATTTGAATAATTTGTATAAAATAGAACAATTTCACATCAAACAGGTCTGTTACAGAGGTTTCCATTACTTGATTCATCCTTTTTCTGTGTTCACACAGAAGATCAAGAACATTTCTATGAATATCAATGTCCATTTCATCCATTTTATTGCCATGTTTGAGCTAGTTTTAAAGATAGCTCTTGATAATCCACCTACAGTCCTTTCACACTCTGCACATCCAAACACTTGAACAAACCTGTCAAATCAAGCTCATCCATCTACTTATGTGTATGTTATATTATATATAATCCGTACTTACAGGCAGCACACTCTTAAATAGAACAGTTAATAACACTGAGATTCTTCTCTTCTGAAAAGCCTCTCCCTTTTTTTAGACACAGACCTGCTGCAGGACCTATCCCAGGGCTCCATAGCCCAGAGCAAACTGGAAGCTCTGGTGGCCCAGCAGAGGAAGGATATTGATCATGCCTTAAAGTGTGAGTGTTGAACCACCTGCACCCGTGTAGACACGCATACACACACACATACACCATGTGATCTCTCTTGAGCTTGTAGCCTCTCTCACCTCTCTGACACAATGAAGCTTATAGTTTCTAATTATCTAATCTCGTATGCCATTAGACTGAAGCCTGTGGTGTCCCTGGGAGATTGTCTGAGTCTTAATTAGGAATGCTAATGTTGCTCCGTGCCGGTCAGCCACAGTCTGCTGCAGCATTCCTTGCATATTTTAAACAACCGATTAGTAATTCTGCTTTGTATTGAATAGATTCTGTAGAGCTGAACTTGGCAGAAGGACCTACTTTGTTGAGTCACATGATATGTAGAGCAATAGATATTCTATTGTATTTTACATAGACATTACAGTCCTTTTCTGCGCTCAGAGCTTTTCAGCTTAGTTGTATCCTGTTTATTTTATTTTATTCCATTCAGTAGCTTGTTAATCTGTCTCCATGAGCTACACTCATTTCCCTTAGTCTGTCTTGTGTTGCGTGCTCTTCTTTCTGTGTTGGTCTGGGTCACGCTCATCAAGCAGGTGGAGTCTTTCTGTTAGAGGCAATGAAAACCAGCACCTCTAATTGCGCTGCCATCGATTGGCCCTCTCTATATTTTTGCCAGTGTAGATACTTTCTAATAGGACTGTTAATTAATGGTGGGTGTGTATCGAGTGCTTTAGCTCGGTTGAGTCGATGGTCTCATTTCAGTGTCTGTTCGTAGGCACACGCTTGGACAAATGCTCACACAGACATCTATACATGCATGCACACACACACACATACACACACACACACACACATACACTCACACACACATGCCTCCTTAGCCCTTAATGTCCCAGCTGTCAGGTGGGTATGTTGTGAAGCAGGACACCTGAATGACAAAATGTTTCTGTCTCATGCCTCAGTCCCTTTGTCCTCTCGACTCAGTTTCACTTCTGTACAAGCAATGATTCACATTGGTTTGGAGCAGATTTTCCTAATTTGAGCAGGTTTTATTTGTTACCAGCTCTGTGATAATTGTTTCTGTCTGACTGTAATTAGCGAGCAAGAAAGAAATCAAAACTCAAATGAAGGGAATCAAACTGCCAACACCCTCACAAATCTACAAGCCAGCAGCAGTTGAATAAAATGAGCAATGTACATACGTAAACAGCATGAAGAAATTAATATTAAAGAACCCATTTCTTCAAAGGGAGCGCTTGATGAGGAGGATGGCTCAGTTTGAATAATCAAATTTAATTGTCATGAAGTGAGAAGAAGAAACACTCTGACTGAATGTGTGTGTGCATATCTCTTCGTACTGGTTTAATTGAACATGAAATTAGTTTGTTGTTTAGAGGTGTGGTCATATGTCAATAAAACAGCTCTGTTTGTATGCATGATGTGCCACATGTTTTTCAGATTTTAATGTATAAGGGCCATATGGTTCCAACACACAGGGGTTAAGTATTATCTACATATATTTATATACATGCAATATGTTGATACACACATACATGTTTGTATACAGTCCCCAAGGTTTCGGCAGTGGTGTACTCTACCTGTTCTTCATACCCAGAGGAGAATGAAGAGGTGGTGAGCAGAGCCCTTGAACAAGCCAAAGCCCGCTCTGAGCAGGAGGGGGAACCAAAACAAGCAAACTTCAGGTCAGCCCCAGTCTCTGTACCTCAGCACCCTGGTGCAGATTCTGCATCTGTCTCTGTCACTGTCTTTCTTTGTCTGTTTGCCTCGCTGTCTGTCAGCCTGCCGAGTTTTTTGCCTGTCTTCTTTCAGACAGGTTTCTGTCAAAAGTCTCAGCACACCTTAGGCAGGAACTGAAGGAGATTCAGTGAAAATATAATCAAAGGTGCCATTTTATGTCTCTAAATGCTGTGAAAAGGGCAGAGAAAAAAGATTTGCAGACAGCTTGCCTTCCCATAGACATACTGCGTGTGTGTGTATGTGTGTGGTTTGAAGAACTTGAGACTTGTTGAAGTCCGCCATTCCCGTAGACTTAAATGTACCAAGGCTGACTGCTCTCTGCAGTAAGCTGGCCTGGTGTGCTGGCAGTGCCTCAGGCTAGCATAAATAACACACAAGTAAGATTATTGGTATGGAAACACTGGCTTTAACTAGACAACTGATGCCTGTGTGGATTTTAAAGCTGAAACAATTGATTAGTTGATCTACACAAAATTCATCTGCAAAAGAAATGATAATTGAACAACTGTTTAATTCAGTTATCAAACAAATACACCAAAGATTCACAGGTTTGCTGCTTTTCTCTGATTTTTGTCATTGGGATTGTTGGTCGGAGAAAACACAACATTTAAAAACATGACTGCATGCTCTGGGAACATGTATTTGTATTGGGCATTTTTCACAAATTTTCTAGACTGCACAATTAATTGATTAATTGAATAAAATAATCCAAAAATAGTGTAATTCTTACTTAGTTAATGCATTGAATTGTAGTTTCAGCAGCTACCCCGTGTTTTTTCATATAATGTATTTTTGTGTATGTGTGTTTTTAATACAGGCTTAGTTCATCCCTGTTCAACTCTCCTGACAATGCTGCGGGCCCGGAAGAAACAGACCCCTTCTTCATGCTGGAGCCCTCAGAACAGAGTAATGGCTGCTTCCTAGCTGTTCTCACCAGAGAGGTGAGCATCACTACAACATCAAGAAACCTCAGGATTATATCTGCATCCCCAGTGTTCACTATATTATTTATCTGGACATAAGATATCTACCACAGGAGGGCTAGGGTCAGTTTTGTGTTTTTCTTACTTGCACATGTATGTAAGCAACATATATATAAAATACTTCAGCACATCACATTCACATTCTGTCTTACATTCTTAAAATGTAAAGTCAAATCCTTTTTCTACATGACGTTAGGGGTCTACATGATATTTTTACTTCCTGAACATAATCTGTTGCAGCTTAAATCCTTAAAAAAGTAACATCACCAGTCCACTGCTCTGCTGCTTTCAGTCAGTACAGCCAAAGAGACAGAGCAGGGACAAATTTAGCTCATTTAGCATCCGGCCCTGGCAAGCTGTCTGGTCTCCAATGACAGGAAAGTTCCAACATTAGTGCTGGACCTGACCAAGGACTTAACCAGTGTGATACCAGTGTTATTTGGCTGACTGTTTTATGTTTGCCTGACAATTTGTTCAGTTGTTTAAGAGCTGCGTGCAGACAGTAGATACAGCATGTGAGTGTGGTTTCTTATACACATAAAGTATACACTGAGGTGAAACACTGACTGATCCCTTATTTATGTCTGCTGAGACACTCTCTTGTCCTTCACCTGCTCTCCTCCTGAAAAACCATCACACAGTTGGTTATCTCATGGATACACACAGACACCAACACAACAGAGACAAGGTGAAATAAGTTTAATTGGTGAAACTTAAGACATGCGTGGGGATTACGATGAAGCAGGTGCACTGTGCTGTCTGCTGTCTGTCAAAAACAGGCATCCACTGGGAAACTGAAGCATGTTTATCTAAGTGCAGAAACAGAGCCCTTTGAAAAGGAGGGTACGCAGGGAACCAAGCTACTGAAGTTGAGATCAGGTGAAAATGAGCATCGCGGACTGTGACAGGTACTCGGTCAAACCCCTGAGACAGAAAAAAAGTAGAGGAGGAAAGAGGTCAGACGGCTAGAAGAAATGAGAATGTTGGGTCACTGATGCCTCCGTCCTGGCTGAGTCTAATCAGCAACAAGAAAGGAAAGTGTGAGATGTACAAGGAGAAGGTGGTGAGATGAGTGTGAATGAAAAAAAATCTGAAAGTAGAGGAGGACATTGTCTGGGTCAGCTTTAGAAATAGAAATCAGGTAAGTCAGGATGAGATGAGGGGATGAGAGGAGTGAGAGAGAGGTTGAAGTCAGCCTCTGAGTGCACAGTTAAAGCAGGGAGTTGGAGTCTTGGATTTCATAGCACATAGTACAAACTCAAGAGGTGAATGTCTGTGGAGGTTTTTAGAAATTACATGTAAATTAGACATTGTGTAGACACAGCAGGAAATCTGGGATGGAGATTGGTGGAGGGATTTGGGTTTATTGTGGCAAATTCAGAAATGTCAGTGTCTGAAAGGAGCTTTCTGATTAATTTTCTGACTCTTTTATGAACACTTGTAACTGGGACGCACTGTTTCTGACTCTATTGCTGAGCCATAGGCTTTCATTGCTTCATAAAGTCTCTTTCTCAATCTTTTATTTCAGCCAAAACTCATCCTCTCCACAGTCCACTTTCATCTGTCTCTCTTTCTTATTATTTAGACCAGACAGTACACTGTACCAGGCAGTAAACCTAGCTCTAACTGGCCAAAGGTGCAGTGTGTTGCAGTAGATCTTCAGGGTTGGTAAATGCGCTTCAGCAATTCTCATCAAGTCTGCGACTGGGCTTCCCCACGTCCTCATAATCCACAACATAGCCACGTTTACGATGTACTCCCTCACATTATGAAATCCGCTCTTACGCTTATGATGCCAGTGCAGGGTTATTAAGCCATCTTTCCCCCACCGGGTGTGACGGAGCTCTCTCGCACTGTAGTGTCTGTTTCTCTCTGGCCGTTCATCATGTTTTATTCCTCCACAGACAGGAATGAAAAGATAATCAAACTGCTGTAATGGTGCCTCAAACAGGATTTTTTTTCTCACTACCTCCAATAAACTCAGCTAATCAAAAGTTATTGTGGCACTCTGAAAAGCGTCATAAAAACAGCAATTATATAAGTGTTTGAATGCTGTCTGGCTTACATCGACTGTCATAGCAGCGCCCAGTGACATTCTTTATGAGCCCCCATACAGGAACAGCTGGGGACGATAAAGATGTTCAAGTGATATGTTTCAGGCCAATTTTTTTAGAAGAAGCAGACACATCACAGGTGGACTCTAAAAACCCTAACTGCTGAAGGATGAATTTGGCAAATATTGATAGGAGATTTAGAACCCTACATCTTTCCTTTTACTTTTTTTTTTTTTTTTTCATTGTTTAAGAAGAGTTTCATAAATTTGGATATAGTTGCCAAGATATACTGGGTGTAATGATTTTAGACAAAAGTGCTGAAACAGAATGGGTTCAGCTTCAGGGTATGCTGTGGAAAATTAGTTTGGCAGAGCGTAGAAGGAAATGAGAGATTTACAGAGCAGTGCGTACTTGGTTAGTGAAGATGGAGAGGAAGTGAGATTTACAGGGGTGGAGGGAAGAAAGGGAGGCAAGGGAAAGTGTCTGTTGAATAATTCAGCGCCCCCTGTCTGTATGAGTTAGCATCAATGAAGTTCAGGGCGTCCACCAAAGACTGCATTACAGAGGTGCTTCTAAAACATGTTTACCTGTGTGCACAGTGTATCAACAGACACAGGTACACGCACAAGAGCACAATGCACACTCCTTGTATGCACAGGCACACTTTATGTACGCAGACATACCTGTGTACACAGAATTACAGATAGCTTATACAAACACATATACGCATTTGCATTAAAGTACAAGCAAGCACTTAAAAACAAAGTACACACATAAACCCACACAGGCTGCATGTCCCCATAGTGTACACTGTGCTTGTGAATAATTCAGGCATTGAGGAGAGCAGTAGGCTGCTGTGTGGGTTGGTGCTGAGACAGCAGGTGACCCTGCACCCAGCAGCAAGGACATGGTGGCTGTCTCCTCTCCAATATTAAATATGGTGTACAGCAACTCACCCATTAGTTATTTTATTTGTTATGGTAAATTAATATAGTCTTTAGTATATCCATTTAATGTTGATTGTATGATTTTCCTTAGTGTTTAAACAATGAGGATATTATAATAGCATACATTTCTTTGTGTGATACCACCAGGTTCCTAGTGTAGAATAATAGTGTACAATATTCCTTACACCTAACTCTGTAGTGTCTGAGCCTGTCAGTTAGTGAAGTTATCTGGTATCTGGAGGGCTGACTGTATGCTTCAGCATAGAGTAATTACAGTAAGTTTCCCTCACCAAAACACTTTCAGTTATCTGGTCATATCTTAGAATCTTTCTCACTTCTCAACAGCCCGAGCCAGTGGTCACAGAGGCACCACAGGAAGTGCTGGCCAGAGCAAATGCCAAAGGCATACTGGACAGGATCAGCTCCAACCAGCCAACCAGAAAAGAGCACCATGGACATACCAACAGGATGGCAAAAGCAGCCCATACTCATGCCTCTCAGCCCCACATTTCTGTCAGTCTTCAGTACAAACACCAAGAGACCAAGAGCAGCAGCAGTACTACACTGTGTGGACATCAGGAATTTTCTAACAGGCGACAGTCATCACAAGGTGGGCATGATTACTTCAGTCCTGTATGTATAGCTGTATGTAGTAACGGGTACATAAAGCTGATTAAAGGAGTAATTTGACATTTTGGTAAATGTACGTATTTGCTTTCTTGCTAAAACTTAAATGAGGGTATCATAATAGCATTGATACCTCTCTCATGTGCATCCATTAAATATGAAGCTACAGTCAGACAGTTAGCTTAGCATAAAGACTGGAAATGGAGGAAACAGCTTGCCTGATTCTAAAATTTGCCCACATGCACTTCTCAAGCTCACTGATTAATAAAGTCACATCTTGTTTGTTAAATTGTGCAAGAGCTAGATTCTTGTTTATTCTTGGACAGAGCCAGGCTAGCTGTTTCCCTTGTGTCCAGTCTTTGTGCTAAGCTATGGTAACCATCTCCTGGCTTTAGCTTCATATTTACACAGACAAGACAGTGGAATTAATCTCCTCATCTAGAAAAGATGAAGAAAGTGAGTAAGCATATTTTTTCCAAAATGTCAAACTATTCATTTAAGATTTTGACTGAGAGGAGTATCATGAAATAAAGTAGTTCAGCTTGTGATGCCCTTTACTATTATTCCTCATGCCCTTTCCCCAGTGCTTTCTGCATTTTGGTAAAAAATAAATAAATAAATAGTCCTCTCCT
Organism: Lates japonicus; assembly: GCA_033238685.1. Lineage (NCBI taxonomy): Eukaryota > Metazoa > Chordata > Actinopteri > Centropomidae > Lates > Lates japonicus. The sequence goes on from BRZM01000900.1 coordinate 14,980, forward strand.
GCAGACCTCTATCCCATTGTTTTGTCTTCTAGGAAAACCCAAAACACTGCGCTTGCAAACAATAAAGAACCCTGTGTCCGGCCCGTTCTCTTCCTCCAAACAAGAGAGCTCCTTCTCCTCCTCTCCCAAACCAGAAAACAGCACACCCACTAAAAGTACCACCACTACCACCAATCTGCACCCCGCCCCTCCTCCTGCCACCCCTGTTGTCCGTCCTCGTAGAGCTCAACAGGAGGTGCTGAAGCCCGTGGTGCTAGTCCTGCCTCCCGTTCACTTCCCCAATTTCTTCCCGCCCCAGCACAGCCGAACCGGATTCAGCCCCAGCTTCAGCTACAGCAAGTGGAGGAAGCCTACTCAAACTGTACCCCTCTCCCGCTCCAGTGGTGGCCTCTCCAAGGACACTTTGGTGAAATCCCGGCCTCTGTTCTGAGCTCAGAAAAACCGACATATGACAGAAGCATTAATTTTTGTGCCAAGTGCTCACTTAAATAAAGTCAGTAGTATTTGAATCTAACACCAACAGTGTTGTTCAGCTGCCAAATTTCATAGAGCATGTGAATGTAAGTCACCTTAAATCTAGAGCCATTATTACTTGACATTATTACAAAGTAATTATTACAGTGTCTTTGCATTCCACAAAGAACAACCTTGCCACAGTCAGAATCTAATCAAACTCCATATTTATAGGGCTGGGCCAATGTCGTTTCAGTGTCACTTCATGATGAATAGCTATTACATAGGATTCCCAGTGACCTGAAAAATTAAAGGACATATTCAAGAAAGCTGCTCCTTTTTCTTTTGGTAATGCATTTATTGTCACAACAGATTACATTTACATGGTGTAGAGATGAGTGAAGAACAGAACTGAAATGATTTACAGCATCTCTCTGTTTATTTTGTGTATGTGTGTGTTTGTTTGTGTTATTCCTTTAGATTGGACTGCATTCACAGAGTTCATGTCGAGTGCAGGTGGTGGCCCCGAGCCATAGGAGCAGTGTAAAGGTTTTTGATAGCAGTGACAGCAGACTTTTATCCCGCTGTATGTGCATATTTGTGTGTGTATATTTGTTTGTGAGTGGGCGTAGACCGTCTGGATTTACTGAGGAAGAGAAATGTAGTTAACCCTTACTGTACGGCACAGATATTATCTTTTCTATGCTGCCCAAGCAGGTCGAATGCTATTGTACCACTGTTCATATAGCCACAAGCACATCACATCTGCCAAAGTTGGAGCCTGGATCTGGAATTTCTTGCTACTACATAAATCTTGGGTGTATGCATAAAGATTCCTGAGGAAATTGTAACATTTGAACATAAGAAATGTAACATTCTTGAGCTTTGAAACAATTTTTTTTCTCTAATGTATGCAAAAACCTAACTAATTTTCAAAGCTTCAAAATACGTTAAAAACTCTTACCTTTCCTTTACTGAACAAGCCATTCATCAAGGAATGGGAGGTAAAAATTATAAAATGACAATCCTTCATTGTAGTTGTGTAAATGGGGCAGAGAGTAACCTTTTATTTAGGTATGGGTTGGAAATACGTCTTGATTTTTTTTTTTTCTTTTTGTGCCAGTGTAAATCCAGTCATGGTCAAGTGGGGATGACTTGTGCTGATAGCATCTATTTCTTGTGTGTTCACCACTCTTCTTACCGAGACCCTTCTTAACTCGTCAACATAAAAAACGTATCCCATCAAGAAAACATGCAAAATCAAAGCCCACATCTGTCACATTTTCTGTCACCAAAAGCTTGTCTCTCCCTCGTATCTACAAGATTTGTGCCCTAAATTCTCTCTTCTTACATACAGTCATGTACACACACTTCATTATTACAATCACTTAATTTATCCTCAGGGGAGATGTTAAGTTTTTGTCTGTTTCAAGTTTGTCACGCGTCTTAAGGATCAAAATATTTTTATGCCGTTTGTTGGGCAGCTGGAGGCTGTTGACAGGTCTTGTCTGTCTGGTCTTGGTTGCTTTTCTCATTCACCTGTCAGATTCCTGTGACAAAAAACACGACACCTTTTTTTGTCCTGGAAGGCTCCTGTAGCTCAGCATCTCCGCCATCCATTCCAGGAGCTCTTACTGTGCTGATGAGTATATTTTACAGAAGGGGACAAAGCATGAAAGAAAACGGAGTAAACCAAATGAGTGGTTACACAAACCAGTCTGTAAATAGAAATTTTATCTTTTTCTTCTGGGGAAATCCTGTATCCTGTCTGTATCATATTTGATCAAGTAATCCATCCAGCCCAGAAATCCACATACAGTAAGGGCCAGTGAAGCCAGCAGGTGGTTTCCACTTGGACACAGAGGTCAAAGTTCAACCTGTGACACCAAGTTACAGTAGCAATCACGCTGCAGCTTTTCCATTCCTCCTCATGAAACAGATGAGTCTTCTTGTTATTTATTTATTTTTTTAATCATTAGGCATTTTTGAGGATCGCTCTTCTTTCCTTCATCTGCGGTGGTGTTTTGTTAACATATATGTACATCATTGGTTACCATGGCTGGTACTGATTAGGTGTTGTCGTGGCGATAAGTGTGAGTGGCGTCCAGGCGTCAGCTTTGGGTGGTTGAGGGTGGCGTGGGTGCTGTGGTCGCCGGCGACGGTCATTGCTGGGGAAGTTCTGATGGCTGTTTCTTGGGTTTCAGAGTGTCTATGAGAGACTGGACACCGCGTTTCACACTGGTTGTCACCCGCCGAGTCACCGAGTCCGCAGAGGGCGAGGAGGAGGAACCAGCGCGTTGGGAGGGCGGCCGTGCCACCAGACACTTCTGATACCGCAGCTAGGGAAGAGAGGGTTAGTAGAATTTTTATCATTTGGGTTTTGGTTCGAAAAGGAAGAAAAATAAGGCAGAATGGATGTTGCCTGCAGGTTGTATGCCATTATGTATTATAGGAATAGTTGGGCATTACACTTATTCACTTTCATGCTGAGTGTTAGATGCAAAAATTGATGCTATTCTTATGTTTGTATGGTCAATGTGAAGCTACTGCCAGCAGCCTGTTAGCCTAGCCTAGCCTATACACAGAAAATAGAGGGAAACAGAGTACCACCACTACCACCAATCTGCACCCGCCCTCCTCCTGCCACCCCTGTTGTCCGTCCTCGTAGAGGCTCAGCAGGAGTGCTGAAACCCGTCAGTGCTAGTCCTGCCTCGATTAACTTCCCCCAATTTCTTCCGCTAGCACAGCCGAACGGTTCGGCCCAGCTTCGGCTACAGCAAGTGGAGAAGCCTACTCAAACTGTACCCTCTCCCGCTCCAGTGGTGGCCTCTCAGGACAGCACGGTGGGTGAAATCCCGGCCTCTGTTCTGAGCTCAGAAAAACGACATATGACAGAAGCATTAATTTTTGTACCCAAGTGCTCCACTTAAATAAAGTCAGTAGTATTTGCTGAATCTAACACCAACAGTGTTGTTCAGCTGCCAAATTTTCATAGAGCATGAATGTAAGTCACCTTAAATCTGAGAGCCATTATTACTTGACATTATTACAAAGTGGTGTTACAGTGTCTTTGCATTACAAAGAACAACATACAGTCAAGTCTAATCAAACCATATTTATGGGCTGGAGGCCAATGTCGTTCAGTGTCACTTCATGATGAATAGCTATTACACTTAAGTTCCCCAGTGACCTGAAAATTGAGACATATTCAAGAAAGCTGCTCCTTTTTTCTTTTGGTAATGCATTTATTGTCACAACAGATTACATTTACATGGTGTAGAGATGAGTGAAGAACAGAACTGAAATTTGGCGCATCTCTCTGTTTATTTTTGTGTATGTGTGTGTTTGTTTGTGTTATTCCTTTGGAGTTGGACTGCACTTCACAGGTTCCTTAACCGAGTGAGTGGTGGTAGCTGAGCATAGGAGCAGTGTAAAGGTTTTTGATACTTGATGACAGACTTTTATCCCGCTGTATGTGCATATTTGTGTGTGTATATTTGTTGTTTGTGAGTGGCGTGGACAGGCTGGATTTACTGAGGAAGAGAAATGTAGTTAGCCTTACTATGCGGCTGAATGTTATCTTTCTATGCCCAGCAGGTCGAATGTATTATGCCACTGTTCATATAGCCACAAGCATCACATCTGCTAGAAGTTGGAATGACCTGGATCTGGAATTTCTTGCTACTACATAAATCTTGGGTGTATGCATATAAAGATTCCTGAAATTGTAACATTTGAACATAAAAATGTAGCCATTCTTGAGCTTTGAAACCAGTTTTTTTTTCTATAATGTGTACAAAACCTAACACTAATTTCAAGCTTCAAAATACCGTTAAAAACTCTTACCTTTCCTTTGAACAAGCCATTCATCAAGGAATGAAGTAAAGTATAAAAATGACAATCCTTCATTGTAGTTGTGTAAATGGGGGCGAAGGTAACCTTTTATTTAGGTATGGGTTGGAAATACGTCTTGATTTTTTTTTCTTTTTGTGCCAGTGTAAGTCAGTCATGGTCAAGTGGGGATGACTTGTGCTGATAGCATCTATTTTCTTGTGTCTTCTACTCTTGCGAGACCCTTTCTTAACTCGTCAACATAAAAGCGTATCCCATCAAAGAAAACATGCAAAATCAGCCCACATCTGTCACATTTTCTGTCACCAAAAACATCTCTCCCTCGTATCTACAAGATTTGTACCTAAATTCTCTCTTCTTACATACAGTCATGTACACACTTCATTATTACAATCATATGGGTATCCTCAGAAGATGTTAAGTTTTTGTCTATTTCAAGTTTGTCACAGCGTCTGGGATCAAAATATTTTTATGCGTTTGTTGGGCAGCTGGAGGCTGTTATTAGTGTATCTGTCTGGTCTTGGTTGCTTTTTCTCATTCACCCTGTCAGATTCCTGTGACCAAAAACACGACACCTTTTTTGTCCTGGAGAAACACCATAGCTCAGCATCTCCGCCATCCATTCCAGGGCTCTTACTGTGCTGATGAGTATATTTTACAGAAGAGGACAAAACATGAAAACGGAGTAAACCAAATGAGTGGTTACACAAAACCAGTCTGTAAATAGAAATTTTATATCTTTTCTTCTGAAATCTGTATCCTGTCTGTATCATATTTGATCGATAATCCATCAGCCAGAAATCATACAGTGAAGGGCCAGTGAAGCCCAACTGAGTGGTTTCCACTTGGACACAGAGGTCAAAGTTCAACCTGTGACACCAAGTTACAGTAGCAATCACGCTGCAGCTTTTCCATTCCTCCTCATGGAAACCAGGTGGAATTCTTGTTATTTATTTATTTTTTTAATCATTAGGCATTTTGAGATGGCTCTTCTTTCCTTCATCTGCGGTGGTGTTTTGTTAACATATATATACATCATTGGTTACACCATAGCTGGTACTGATTAGGTGTTGTCGTGCGGCGATAAGTGTGAGTAGGCGTCAGGCGTCCAGCTTTGGGTAGTTGAGGGTGGCGTGGGTGCTGTGAGTGCATGGCCCGGCAGTCGTACTAGAAGTTCTGATGGCTGTTTCTTGGGTTCAGGTGTCTATGAGAGACTGGACACAGCGTTTCACATAGTTGTCACATGAGTCACAGTCCATGAAGGCGAGGAGGAGGAGGGCATAGCCAGCGTTGGGAGGGCGGCCGTGCCACCAGGCTGCCTGATACCGCAGCTAGAAGAGAGGTTAGTAGAATTTTTATCATTTGGGTTTGGTTAAAAGGAAGAAAAATAAGGCAGAATGGATGTTGCCTGCAGGTTGTATGCCATTATGTATTATAGGAATAGTTGGGCATTACACTTATTCACTTTCATGCTGAGTGTTAGATGCAAAAATTGATGCTATTCTTATGTTTGTATGGTCAATGTGAAGCTACTGCCAGCAGCCTGTTAGCCTAGCCTAGCCTATACACAGAAAATAGAGGGAAACAGCTAGCCTGGCTCTGTCTAATGGTAACAAAATCCAGCAAATAATGCCCCATAAAGTGTGTCAGTTTTATACTTTGGATATTTTTTTATTATTATTTTACTTAGTGAGCTTTAGATGTGCTGGTAGGTAGATTTTGTTACCTTTGGACAGAGCCAGGCTTACTGTTTTCCCCTCATGCTAAGCTATGATAGCCAGCATTAGTTTCATATTTACTGTACAGACATGAGAGTGGTAATCTAAATCATTTAATAAAGCACAAAAAGTGTATTGTCCAAAATGTAGAACTGTTCCTTTAAATACAAATCCTTCTTTTTAAAATTCATTTAGGAACAGTGACACAAAACAACATACAGAACATCATTTCATCATCATTTCACAAAGAAATAATTCAATATGAGCTTACCACACATGCTGCCTGAACAGCCTCAGACACACAGCCTGCGTTGGGGTCACACCAAAACACGTGACACTGGAAGTGCTGGTTCCCAGTGTCCATGATGAAGGCAAAGGTGTGCACATCCCGTCCCACGCCCATGAAGGACAAGAACCGGACGCGGCACTCCACCAACACCTCCTCGTCCTCTTCCTGCACAGCAAAGAGGAGAATCAGAGCTCTATTAGATCCTCCTCTCTGTAATCGATGTGGCACATTTGCATCTTTTATTTATTTGTTAGTCCTCAGGATAGCAACAAAAAGTCCCTTGCCTTTTCTTTGATCACAGCCACAGTGGTGTCAGCAATACTCAGTATGACAGGAGTCCAGTCCTCTTTGCCTGTGGAGGACAGGAGGCTGTCTATGGCCCCATTTATGATGTCCATACCTGAGGACAAAACACAGACGTCTGAACAACGAGACAGTGCGTGTAGGAATTTACTAAAGGAAGCAGCACGCCTTATGATGTGTGTATGGATTTCAGCATGGGCTCAGTTTTACCTATAGGTCGAGACACAGATGTCATACCCAGATACAGCACATGAAACTTCTGTACCAACTCAGTCTTTGGCATGGGAAACTCTGCAGTGAGAAAAAACACACAGAAACACACATTCGAACAAATGCACACACAAATTGCCCAGGGGGTAATTTTATCACACGGCAACATCTAACGCAAAGTTCCAAAGGAGTCCACACATGATAATTGGCTTAAAGTAGAAAAATAAACAAACAACTGGTGAATATTTTAATATTTTAGGGTGCTGTTGATATGATTAGGGCCTGAAAAAAATATGTTCACACACAAGCATGCAGGATTTCAGAGAGCTAGATATTTTCTGTATGAAAACCCTGCTGTGCCTACACAGTGGCCTGTGGACAGAAAAGACTGCCATAGTCAGTGAATAAGGATGATCAAAGATGTTATATCACCTGCATCTCAATCAGTGCAGGAGCTAACATCTTTTACCGTCAGGACCTCACTATTAAAACTTACAAGCATCAGATGATTTCTGAGTAAAATGCAAAACACTAAAACCAGATAAAAGTTAAACTACACAGTTTAAAGAATGTTGATCTTTGAATGTGCTAGAAGACGACATTATTAAAATTTAATGTAATAAAAAGGGCACAAATGAAGCACCCCTTTTAAAATAGCGATATAAATTATTAACTGTTTGCTCAATCACTTGTCTTCAGGGATTTGAAAAATGAGGGCTGACTGCAACATGAAATTAGTGGTAATTACGGAGACTGTCAAAATGAAATGTTCATTATTGCTAAATGACACATCTAGTTCAGTGGGTAACTGAAGGCATTTACATAACAACACCTGTAATTTATTGCTAAATGAACTCAAAGCTAGTAACTTTGATGTGGTGGCACCAAGGAATTGAGGGTGCTGACCAGGGGATTTTCTCCCCTCATTTCTTGTCATTTCTTGACTGTTGACTCACTCATAAAGGTATAAATGTCCAAAGCGTTAAGAACGTTTTATAGAACGTTGAATAATGAAAGGCCAGTTACTAGGCAGGTAGATTACAAATTGCATATATTAAAGCGACAATTTGAAACTCAGATTGTCACAGTGAGATGTAACACAAGGCTGAAAGCAGCACATAGATTACACCATTTTTTTTTTTTTTTAAATCACAAAAACTTGCTATCAGAATAATTTTAGTAAAATTCTACACAGACTTGACTGGCTTAAAGAATAACTTAACACTGAGCTGAAAAGCAGTGTTTCGTTGGCCTCACTGGTTCAAAGTCTCAAGCCCTTCTTTCCTCTGACCACATCCAGCATCACATGGATGTTGTTTGGGTGTGGTCAGAGAGTGTGATGTCACACTGTACTGGAGCACACCTGTACATCACTGCAGCAAGGTGAGAAGTTAAACCACTGGAGATCAACAGAAACAAAATTTTCATGGGGTGGAAAATTAAAGATAACCAGTCCACTTGTTACATCTTCAACTCATCAGCGTGTTCTATGAAAAAAGTCCCTAAAACTGTGAGTTACATGGATGATGAACAGAGGTTTTCACACATTCCATATTTAAAGTAAAGCACAGACAGGCCAGATCTTATGAAGACAGCAAAGCTATTATCCTGGTGTTGACACTCAAATCATTCGGTGCTAATCTCCTCAAAAGTGTCCCTGCTCACAGTCCCAGCTGCCCTGAAGAAATCTAATCCAGAGAGCTAATGGACTGGTCTATCCGCTGCAAGGGGAAACACCTCTCACTGGATACCAGCTGGGTTTTTTTAAATGAAAAGACTATGAGTTGAAGCAAGTTACTGTATCGCTTTAAAAGATGTGAGGGATGTTTCACCAATAAATTCTTTGATCCTGAGGTTGGGATGGGCGCTGTGGAGCACCAGGCCTCGCCTCAAAGAAACGCTAATTGGGTTTTAATGAGGTCGACTGCCTCTGTAAGTGAAGAGCCGATACAGTTCTTTTATATTCTGATGCCGAAGCTCCTTTCCCCAGCGCTCAGCAGATACACACACCAGCTGAAGTTCCAGCGGAGGATGAATTGTGCTAACGCTTTTTCTCATTCTTCCTATAATTACTTGGGACTGAGAGGAGCAAGCGGTGGGACTTAGCGAAATGGGAAACGGTGAATAGAATTAGCGCTGTGAGGATAAAGCTCAGTGATTGTGGAGCAAGAAGTTGTTCTAGAGTCAGCATTATCTGTGTGTAATTGAACCAAACACTGCTATCTTTTCTATTAAAAAAATTTCACAGTTGCTCCTGAGGCGATAAGGTCATTTAAAAAAAAAAAAAAAAAAATCATGCATGGTTTCAGATGTGGAGGAATGCTGTAACGTGAGACAAGGAACCACAGCAGGGATGATAGCACACGGCTGACAAATCCAATTCTCTCAAGAGGGAACTACAAAAGAAACAGATTCAAAAGAAAAAGAGAAAAAGTGTGTGTGTGTGTGTGTGTACCTTGTAGGGGTACATCAGAGCCGGTCTGGGAGGAGCTGCCAGCTGCAGCCTTGGCACTTTTCCTTTCAGCCATAATCTAAACAAGGGGAGAGGAAAAAATGAAAAGAGAAGGGGATAAAACACAGGGAGAATGGGACCAAATGAGAGAGAGAAAAAGAGATAAGACAAGAGGGGTGAGAAAAAAAGGGAAGAAAAGGAAGGAGATCAGAATGGAAACCGAGAAGGGAGAAAGAAAGATATGGTTGAAAACAGATGCAACAGAGGGTCAAATAATCTTAGACCTTCTTAGAAAGGTGCAGCAAAAAAAAAAAAAAAAAATCATAAAGAATAATGACTGAAGCAGATAATAACAAAATTTAAAGGATAAGGCTGGCAATATCCTACATTTTTGCTACTGTCAACTTATCCCATGAAAAAAAAACAAAGCCTACAGTGTGATTCTTAATATTTTCCACCCCTTTCTGTGGCACTCAGCCCAAGCCAATTTGTTCCCACTGAAGATGTAAGTCTCTAAAAACAGGTCACAAATATATAATTTTATTTTTTCAGTAGGCAAAGTAATTTTCTAAAACAGCAAAGCACTGTAGTTGTACGGAGACACTACTAAAACAGAAGTAGAGTTTGTATATTGGGTGTTTAAATGGGATTTGTTGACAGAAAAATATAGATTAATACCAGCCTTATACTTAAAAATCTTCTCTTCCAAATGATATATTTAGATTCAGTTGTCCAAAAAGAAACTGTCTTTTCTTCTTTTCTTCGCCTCTGGCCTTCTGCTGCAGCGTACACACACTTTAAAGAGAGTTGAATAGTCTGCATGGCCCCTGCACTGAGCTGCTGCACTCTACCTCTTCCTGCTACAGATACTTGATTAATTGTAGGTGTCATTAATCAAAGTCTATGGTGAGTCTGCAACTCTGCTCACAGGGGAACATGCAAAAAGACGCATGCACACACACACACATATTCTCTCTCTCTCTCTCTCTTTCACACACACACACACACACGCACACAGACACAGACACAAAGGAAGCACGCTCAGCACGCTGCACAGCTGCAGGACTCAGGTCACCAAGTTTCTCCGCTGCAGTGAAAAGAAAACTACCACTATGTTCAAAAAAGGCAGTGTGAAGAGTCATGGTCACACACACAAAGACATACACAGATACACACTCTTCCTTCAATTTGGGGTAAGAGATAAGAAGAAATTAATGGGAAAAAAGTTTTTTCTCTAAATGGGTCAACATGCCTCTGAGGAAGAAGATGTGTTTTTCCAGGTAGAGTCATCCTTTACAAGGTCACTGCTGGCCTGAGGACAGACTGGATTTTCTTTGTGGACAGAGGGCTGTGTGTGTGTGTGTGTGAAAAGTGAAGCATTTCTAAATAAGTAAATTATAGACTATATACATATGCATTATCTTTCATTATGTTACAGCATTAGTTCTACAGACCAATAGTGACCAGTGAACTTGCCATACTCTGTGTGACTAGATAAATCATTTTGTCATAGTTGGCTGGACTCATAAATTTTCTGACTCAAGCCCACTTCTTAAAAAGGGGTCACTAATGTAAAGTTTCTTTTAAAAAAAAAGGCTTATTCATTTCCTAAAAGAGCTTGGCACTGTATTTTTGGCAAATATGCAAACAGGAGTAAACAGAGCATTTGCTAGGAACTACAGTATTTCCAGCTGCAGATTAATACACAATTTGTGCTCACTAGTGAGTATTTCCAGCTGCAGAATGGCATATGTGGGGTTGATGGGGTTGAGCATCTGATGAAAACTCTGACAGAGCTTTAGCTACTGCTGTGGCCTTTGACAGAACTTCAGTCTCCAGTGGTTCAAAGGACATAGTCTGTGATAGTATTTGTTCCAGTGACAGAGACATCATCAGTGCTATGTAGGATGGCAGAGCTTCAGCTGCCGCAGGCTCAGCTGGCAAAGCTCACTTATTCAAATGACAGGGATGCCATTAGACCTCCTGATCTGTGCAATGTCACCATTGACCCTGATCGAGCCTGGCTGGAGAATCTGTGTCTGAGGAACTGTGAATTATTCTGCCAAGTGAAGGGACACATAATTTCCTTTTCCACACCTCAAAAGAAGTGATCCAAACAAGTCATTTAAAACTCTGGACCCTCTGTTAGCCGTGCCATAATGACCAGTGCACTTGGAGTGCTCCAACAATTTGGTATTTTCCTCACCTGAAAATTCACTTTTCCTGTCTGTGTGGTATTATGGTGCTTAGTACAGCTTGCACAGTTGTGAAAGGTGAGAGGTTAACTCAGATGAAGCAGTGCAAAACCAGTTGCCTGTGTTTTGGTGGAAATTTGGCCTTTGAGCTGAGAATAGCAGTCTCAGATCCGTGTCTGTTTTTGGTGCATTGTCAATCTGCTGCCAATCTGCCCATCTTGTTGACAAAAGCAAACGATGAAATGCCAACTCCTTTTATAAGTCTTGATATTTGCAAAGTTTCCTTACAGAATATCAGAGATGAATGCTGGTTTTACTGACTTTTATGTCTTTTAACTGTTTTACAGTTTGACATTACTCTTGAACTTGCTGGGCCTGATTCTATCACTCAGGGCTCAGGTTCACTGTGTAGTACGTTCAGCGGACGAATCACTTTACAGTTGCATGTTCCCTTGCAACTGACTGAGAGCTCAACTGAATGAAGAAATTAATGGACTGTTTCAGGAAGTGATTGAGTTCAGTTTGTTCACCTGAAAGCTCTGTTCTTTCAAACGAAACGTTCGTGAACAAGACAACACCAGTAGCTGGGTGTGAGATGAGTCAGACCTGCTGAAGGCAGAGTGGCTGCTCTGGGAGAGGAGGAGATTACTGATTAGTCTATGTGTGTGAGAGAGAGAGAGAGGGAGGGGAGAGAGAGAAAGTGTGTACGTGTGAATCAAGTGTGTGACTTCGCTTTATGCTGCAGCTTTGCACCTTTAAGGATTCCCTGTCCCTGAGAGGGTTAACACACTGTCACCACTATGTCTCTCTCCTGGTCTCTCTCTCTCACACACACACACACACTGAAAACTCTTTTCAAGAAAAACTGCATGTGCTCTGTAACCTGGATCTTATCTCCTCTCCTCACCGTAAAGGCTCTTAAACCTTCTCTCCTCGGCTCTTACTTCTCCAGTAAAAGATAACAGGCATCTTGTCAGGGCACTGTGACTATTTTGCACTCGTAGCTACAAGTTTAATTTTACATGCATGTAGGAGTGTCAGCTAAGTTACAACCTTAAAATGTAGCTCTGCTTAACTGCATCAGCAGAAAAAAGGTTTCTTCTCTCTCTCTTCAATAGACGCCCTGATTAAAGCCTGATAGCTTGTTTCAGAGTGGCAGATAAGCTCATTCATGCAGAGGCGGCGGCGGTAATGACACCCACCTTGGAGCAGATTTCGTGGAGACTTGTGGCGATGGCTGCGGCAGGAGTATCACATCTGAACACGTGGCACTTCAGCACCCGCGTGTTTTTGTCTCTCGCCACGTAGGCAAAATCCCTGAAGCACGGACAGAAGACACGCAGGTATCATCACACATGAATTTCTAACACAGAAACATAGTATTCACCTTGATGCACCTAAACAGCAGGTGTGCCAAACTTTTTGCTTTGTTAAAGGGGCAGTAAGTAATAATATATGTTGTCTCATAGATCAAGTGATTCAGTAATTAGCCAGCTGGTTTCGCAGCCTGCACACTTATTTATTTAAACTTCAGTGACTTATACAAGTTTCTTTACACATTTCCCAGCTGTCCTCTAACTTTCATGATTATATGTGGAAAGAAAACTGTAAGAACAAACCACAATGAATTTCACAATCAACCAACAGATGGAAGAACAATTTTAGAACATACTAGGAAGAAGGGAATTTTGGTATTTTAGCATGTAGCATGAGGTTATTGTGGTGTGCATGTGTTGGATAAAGGAGACAGAAGAGGATGATTGTGGGTTATTTAGGCTTAACACGTGACAAATAACCTCATTACATTAATCGGTCCATCACAGGACTCCATCTTCTTGTGCAATTTTGCCTTAATGATATTTGTTCCATCTCATAACACCTCTTCTTTCCATATATTGTATGTGGGTTTTATCTACTTAATTTCAATACACTGACTTCCTCCTCCTTGGAGAGCCACTTTTGGACATCAATGGATGTTGTTATGAAACACTACTTTAAGGGATTCAAACACATCTTCCCAGAGGGCACCTGCTGTAGCTTAGGACCAATATGTGGATATGATTGCCAATTTGTACTTTACATTTCCTTCAGCAGTTTTTTTGAATTTTGTTCGACTCAATTTTGGCATTATCGGCAGAGTCTGGAAATATCTTGATTACTTTCCATTTGGAATTCATCCCAGTGTTTCAGCCCTCATTTTATTCTCATCTGCTATATCAGGAACTGTTCTATTGGAGCAGGTTTTACATATTTTCTCCATTCTGTATGTGTCGTCAGGAAGTGACTCATTGCAGACATTAAAAAAAAAGTTTGTCCTTGGACCTTCTCTGTTCTGAAACAAAAACTTCCCAATCCTCTCCTTGCACCTGTTTGCATTGTTGCTGTTCAACAATGGGAAAAAGAGATCTAGCAAAACATGTTGCAAGACATTTCATGCATAAGTTAAAAAAAAACAAAACAAAAAAAAAACACAACAGAGTTATTACCCCATTTTGCATCATGATACATTTACTTCTTTGCTAAACATTTCTTGTTGGAACTCTGCTCTAATTAGCTCACTCATTTATTGTGAAAATGTTGCTTCATTATTTGTGTCATTTAAAGCCTGCCATAAACTTTACTGCTGTAGCTGCAATTCCTTGTACACCAGTAAAGCTTTATTTGACGAATAGATCACTTAAAGCCCCTTTAACATGAGCAGGTTTCTCTCTGTCCTCAGTCATTCCTTCACTGGAAATGGTGGTTTCAAATTTTGACTACAGTGACACACACATATGTACACACAGGCATACAGGGAGGCAGATGTGTGTCCCAGTGCCAGAGGAAACTACGTGCCGCAAGCTTCACGATGGTGCCACATGGCAGCGAAAAATGAGGAGGATGAAGGGTGAGACCGAGAGAGGAAGCTCTGCCGTGAAGAAAACTTTACGCAGAGAGTGGGTGGGAGATGAAACGCAGCTACGTGTGGGAGAGTACCACACACACATACACACACACACACAAGATGAAAGATAGACACATTTCTTCCTCATTATCAGGTGAGACAAGCTGCAGAACAAAAGGTAGGAGGCTGTGTTTCCAGCCAGGACTGAAATGATTGAGTAAACAGACAACGCAGAGTGAAAAGAGAGTGGGAACATGCAGAGAAGCCAACTGGATGGCGGTGTCACCAGATGCAGCTCAACAGCTTCATGCACACACACACACACACACACATGAATACACACATATGCAGTGTACGCTCCAGATTAACCATAGACACAAACAGAAATATGGCAAACACAGCCGACATTTATCACAGCGGGCTCTTTGTGTTTATGAGTCCATTATCCATATCTCCTCTACTAATTGTGTACTCACACATGGTGCGATAAATACTCTGTCTCATGGCAGGAAAGAGAAGTATGATGCGATGTGTGTGTGTGTGTTGTTGAGTGTGGTGTGTGTATGCGTCCGGTGCACTTCATTCAGGGACATTTGAGCAGTGTGTCACCAAAGCAGCATGAGTGGCCTTGACTTGCATACTACAAATGGTTCTTTTATGGCTTGTGCTCCCTCTCTGGGGGATCAAAACGCTATAAAACTGCATGCAACTCTTAATAGGAAATAGCCTGTGGCCAGTCTGGCTCGTTGATGATTTAACACCGGTGATTTAGGCCTTCGATAGTTTGCTGCTGCGCTCCTCTAAAGAGCAACAGTGACTCTGGGCAAAGCAAAGCCACTGATTTGATGCCTGAAGTGACAGATGCAATTATACAGGGGCTTGACATGACGATTACTGAAAACAATGGGAGACGCATGACCACACTTGAGCACGCCATGAAGAGGAGGTTACCTTTCTCTGGGTCCCGGGAAGCAGAGGGAGGGGAAGCGGTAGGGAAAAGTTGGGGAAGGAAGCAAGGCGGAAAGAGGGAGGGCGGTGAGGGAAATAATGAGGAAAGAATAGGTGAGTTTTAGGGAAAAAAAGGGGGGGATGGGAAATTAAGAGACAGGAAAAACGAAAAGATGAAAAGGGGAAAAAAATGAGAGGAGAAGGTGGGACAGGAGAGGTGAGGGAAAAGAAAAACAAGAGGAATGTTAATACATACAGCATTCTGAGTTAGAAACAGACACAATGCTCTTTCACCTCAATCGCTGTCTTGCCGGAGGGTGTGTGTGTGTGTGTGTGCGTGCGCGCACTGGAGCTCAACACTTTTCAATTCAGAGGCTTACCGTTCTGCTACATTATGACACAGCACACCTTTCCTGTTAGATAGGAGATCATACTCACACACACATACTGTTGTTACTGCAACTCCCCCTACTCCCCATCTCTCTCTGCCCCCCTCCAAAATCTCTTTCATCGTTCTCTTTGCTTTTGCTCTTTAATCTTCCTCTCGCTCCCTGGCTCTCTCGTTCTCTCACTCCTCTACTCTCTCACTCTTCTTTTTTATTCCACAACGAGAAAGCCCCTGAAAAGAAGAAAGATGCAACACAGGACGATGATTCATATCAACAGTGTAACTCGTCACAGCCGCTCTCTTCCATAAAGTCAGTGACACTGTATCATCAGGAGCGCTACAAAGGAGGCATAGGCTGAATACAGAACAGAGAGCTAATTCAAACATTGACTGGCTTTGATTCTTTGATGATCCACTTAGTAAAAAGCAGTCTGTGTTTTTGTGTGTGTGTGTGTGTGTGTGTGTGGTGTGTGTGTGTAGTAGTAGCAGCTGGCAGATTATTTCAGACAGGGAATCTTCAGAGTCAGAGCATCAGAACTGCTGCTTCGACTCGCTCTCCTCACAGCCGGTGGTCGCCCACATGCATACACACCACTCAACACACACACACATATGGACGATAAATCAACACATGTATAAACTGCCTAGAAGCTCTCACGCGCCACATGTAAATGTGTCTGCACATGCAGTATTGAAACGCACCTCTGTCTCTCTGTTTCTCTGTGTTTGAATTTCATTCATGATTTTCTTTTCTTTTTTTTTTCCTCCGTTTACTTCTTATTCTACTTCCACTTCTGCTCCATTTCAAATGCAAACTCTACGCCTTTTTCCACTGTCAGTCACTTTGGTGAATTGGATTTCGGTCTCAAAATCTTGAATGGCCCAAACGCTGCTCTCCATTTACCTCAACATTACACTCCATTCTTCTCTCTCTACAACTAATTTGCATGCGAGTGTCAGGCTGAAAGTGTTGCGAACGCTGTATTGTTGATGGAGGAGCCGCATCAGACCTGATTCACACCCAGAACAGACTCCCACCTCCCACCTATTGTCATCATCACACTGACCTAATTTGACTTTGACAGCACACAACTGAGACTAAGCCAGCTACATCTGAAAATGTATCTTTTGCTCCCTGTTTTGGCTTTTTGGAAACACTCAGACTGCATTTTTAATCCTGGACAGGCAGAAGAGTTATGGAGCCTGCTCTCTGGTCAGTCACAAAAACAGGTGTTGTCTTATCTATGTGTTACTCCTGACTTTTATCTGACTGATTTTATCAGTATTTTAGTGCAGCAGCCACTTAACTGGTAGCATTTATGAGCTGTGATCAAACTACTAGTTTCTAATAATTGACCTGTCTGACAAACAAAAGCAAAAAGCTTTTTGGATAAGAACAAATAAAGTGTGAGTGGTTGTGGTGCAAAATGGGTGTAGGTGATGATGGAGAGCATGAGAGGAGAAAATGGACTGAAACTGAAACTAATAATAACCAAACCAAAATGCACAAACTAAAGTCCAAAGTCCCAGTGTTGAGTATTTAAAACAAAAAAACAAACAAATGTATTATTTATTCATTTAGTTCCTCAAATATGTATTCTGCATTTTTTTCTTCCCCTTCATTATGCTCTGCTCATAGGCCAGGGAGGAAATTCATTTTTACTTAACTTAATTTTGGTGTGCACCCAGAATTTTAAAAATCTGGGTGCACACTGGATTGTTTGGCCTTGGTGGAGGTATGCACTCTACTGAGTGCCATTCTAGTTGCAGAATGTAAACTGTAATATAAATGCAAAAATTTTCAAAAATAATACCAAGGACATGACCTGAGTGCCTTGCTGATGCCTGTGTATGTGTTGGCTGTAATGCAGCCTTTTATAATTTGCCAACCATATTAGGAATAAGAACAAATGTTGTAATTTTCCTATTGGTTTGGCATTTTAGTGAGGACAGAGGTATTCGTGAAAATAGCCAAAAAACTGTGATGTGGACATGCTTTCACATGTGAAACAGAGGTTACCAAATCAAACTAACTTCCATTATAGAGATTGGGGGAAAAAGAAGAACAGTGATTCCTGACCTCAGATAATGGAGGGGATGACATACTGTGGGAGAGACACAGGCAGCGAATCAACCAACAACTGAGGATGAATGACATGTAGACCTCAGAGATGCAGGAAGAGTTTTTTGGCAGGAAAGTGAGGAGAAAGGATAGAAAGATAAAATGTTGAGAGATGGGGAGTGATAAAGGCAGGAGGCCAGAAAGCCAAAATGAAAAGGTGGGAGTGTGTAAGAGAGGAATGGGAACGAGGTGCAAGACCCACTGGGGGCTGGATGGCCGAGGAAGAGGTGGAGAAGAAAAAGAGAGGCAGAAAGAGGCACGAGATGAAAGGTATGAAAGCACCAAAGCAGAGAGATGAGTTAAAGCAAGACTCCCACCACTCATGTGTTCTCTTTTTTTCTCTCTCTCTCTCTCTGTGCTCCACATATTTCCACAGCTGAATAAAGGATGACTGACTCACAACTACCAATCTCTCTTTGATCCTGATGGCTGCGAGGCAAGCTCGACTGGAGAGGATGCGTGCGAGTCGGAGATTAAATGAGGTCACGGCTGCAGATGTATGGTGAACTGGGTTTGAGAAAGTCACACAGAACCTTGACATCAGTCGCCCACCATCAGTAGTACTATAAATGCTGGGTGTGTAGTAGTAACATTAGCATATGTACAGCTGAAGGAATCACACCCTTGCATACTTGAACACAGCTTCAGTTTGTGATGTTCAATGCTTGATGCATTCCTACATTTTAGATTTCAGTTATACATTCTTGACAGTAAGTTTCAGGCTGTGTGCATCAATATTGAAAGAACTGTGTGGGAGATATAACCCATTTAACACACTGTGCCCAAAATAAAGTTAGTGGACACTGCAAAATGTGTCTTGGGCGGCTGTGTCATTTCAACACAAAAGAGCTCACAGGTGAGGGTTGCCCTAGAGTTCTTCTCAATATGTGGAGGAAAGAGGTGATCGTGCAAGTGAAGAAAATAATAATGATGCTCAAAAAAGAGATATCAAAGGTAGTTGGTTTTCCAAAATCAGCATTTGGGTACTTTCTAAAAAAGCAGGTACACACAGAAAAACAAGAAAACAGCAAACAACCTGGTGGACCAAGGAGCACAAGTCTGAGCAGAAAATCTGAAGAAAAACCCCTTTATGACCGCACAGTAAGTCAAGAATGCTCTCCAGGATGTAGGCGGACATGTTTCCTTGTCAACGATCAAGAGAAGACTTCACGAGAATAACCTCACAGGATTCACCACAAGATGTAAACCCCCTGGTAAGCCTCAAAAACAGAAAGGCCAGGTCGGAGTTTGCAAGAAAAACACACAGAAAGAAACCAGTGGAGTTCTGGAACAAAGTTGTATGGATGAGACAAAAATCAATCTCTATCAAAATGATGAAAAGAGGAAAGTATGGGGAGAAAAAAAAGGAACAGCTCATGACCCAATGCTTACCACCCCATCTGTCAAACATGGTGTTTTTTTTATGGCTTGAGCTGTATGGCTGCTAATGGAACTGGCACACTGGCATTTATTGATGATTTCACTGCTGGAGGAAGCCAAAGGGTGAATACAGGAGAAGTCTGTGTGCTCAGATTCAACCAAACGCATCAAAACTCATTGGATGACATTTCACCATTCAGCAGGACAATGATCCTAAACGTACGACCAAAGACCTTTTCATGGGGAAGAAGTGAAATATCCTCGACTGGCTGAGTCGATCACCTGATCTCAGTCTGGGTGAGTCAAAGGTGGGGAACATACAAGTGTCTACTTATGTCTATGGGTTGAAGACTTGGGGTAGTCACTGACCGCAAAGGATTTTCCACTAAATATTACAGTAAATAACCTTTGGGCACTGTGTGTTAAAAGGGCCAAATCTCCTACACAGTTGTTTGTATATTAATGTAAATCTACTCAAATTAAAGCTGAGACTGGGCACTAAATGTAGCACTAAAATATGCAACTGTCCAAATACTAGCTCTAAGTTTATATCCTGTATACCTGTGATAAATTTCCCACTCATTCAATCAGAAAAAAAGCTACTAAGAGGATTAGAAATATTATACACTGCTGACAGATGCTGATAACAAATGTAAGAAGAAGAAATGTGAAAAGAAAATCTATAATGCAAAAGACTGGACCACTGATGCTGAGGTTGGTTATGAAATTGGCATCTTTGCCTCCCTTAGTAATGGTTTTCTGCATGAAATGTAAGTATTGCGCGTTGATGGAAATGCAAGGAAGCTGCAACCTGAACTTGATTTTTTTCCCCCACTCATGTTAGAGATATGGTTTCTAAGATTTGATGCAGTTTTGCAGCTGCGATGACGAGCTGAAGTCAGGGACCAAAATGCACTTTAACTTTGTTTTCATCTGGATCTCCTCCCAATTAAATAAATACTATTATTTAAATTCAAGTGCTTTAAAAAATCTTACAGAGAATAACTAACATGCATCCTCAGGTGCTGAAATGGTGCAATAAAACTAAAGAGTCCCACAAAAGCTGCCGTAAAAGAGGCTTTTTAAGAGGCAGTGAAAACAGCACAGGCGTAACTAGTCCCCAGTCTGCTCTGCCGTACTTTCTCCTGCTCTGTAGCTTCCAGTATCACTCAGCAGAGACTCGTGTCCTCTCCAAACCATCTGCCACACGTACACACAAATACACGCTTCACACAGACTTCAATTATCAAACAGCTTTACAGAGTGTCTGGGTAGTGGCGGCCGCTATGCTAATGCACTTACATATGCTAATCGAACAGCCAAATGCTGATTGGAAATGTCTGAGGAGGAAGCTCTCGTGACTCTCCTGTCAGCAGAAAGTGAGACGAGGGCCAGGTGTGTGTGTGTACAGTGTGTGTGTGTGCGCCTGCAGGGAAATATGTTATACTTATTGATCGCTGAACTGAACCTGTAACTGTATGATAGCTGACAGTGTTGTGACACTGGCTCCGGTCCAAAGTGGATGTGGATCTGATCCAGTTTCACAGTCAGTGAGATTCTACTTTGACAGGTGAGCGCAACGCTAGAGTGGAAACAACAGCTGGAAGGTGATTTAGAGGAAAACCCTTTCATCGCACTGTAAAGAGAATAACAAAGCAACTGGCAGGTATGTTTATATTTAGCAGCTGTTTCCCTTCAATTATTCTGTTTTTTGCAGCAGTTGTGTGAGACTCTGTTTTGTAAGTTTACTTAAAAACGATGATGAGTGAAATCATCCTCAGTAAAGCAAAGAACTCTGAAACAGCTTGAACTTGGAAATCAGTATGAAATTAATTTGTGAGCTAAAATCAGATTCATGACTTTAAAGAAGCACTGATACCTAAAACGTTCTTTGTGAGCACAGAAAAAGAAAGAATCTCTGCTGTCACGGCTTATAAATGCACTTATATTAGTATTATATTAGACCTTCATAATCTGCATGTAATCTGTTAAAAAATTCTCAATTTCCATTAGTCCAAACTCAATAAACATTGCATTACACTGCTGAGAAGAAACTGTTTTTTTAAATTGGACCCCTGAGTGCTGATAATTGTGTTTGCAGAAACTAGCAAATGTTGCTCATGAGCAAAGTTAATTGTAGTTTATTGTTATGGAATGTAGAATATGGTGATAAAAAAGGTAATAAAACTCAAAGATAAAACCAGAACGAAGAGATGCAAAGTACACACTTTACAGAACCATTAATATGACTGTACAGAGCTGCTGACAGAAATTGGTTTTATTTTACTGCACTATTGATGCTATGTGAGTATCCACAACATGGTATTTACTGTTGTGTCTATAACACTTGGAAATCCAGTATTTTAATTAGAGCCTGACTAAGACTAATATTTGAGCCCAATACCATTATTGATATTTGAGAGTCTAAAAAAATATGATAATGGTGTACTGGCAAATATTTATTTTAACATAATATTAAGACATATTTTTGAAAGATCCCTGAGTTTAGGGATTCTGAGTTAAGGGGTTGCCATGTAGGTTATGGCATATCTGATGTGCGCCTGGTCCAAAAACAGTATGTAATGGAGCGTTGAAGGAGAGACCATGTGGGGACTGCAATACCTGTGACTGGCTGCTTGTGTTTTCCCTGTGCTTCTGATGTCGGTGGAGTTTGTTAAGAGTGAAGACAACATTAAGGAAGTCAAAGAAAGACTCTCAGTTGTCTTCGCCTTCTCAGGAACAAACATCTAAAAGAGTGATTACACTGCAAACCAGCGGTTGTAAGGCAGGAGTCTCCTCCTTGGTGATGAGACACTGTGAAATAGTTTTATAAGACACCAGGCTGTAACTGCAGTTCTACAAATCTATGTGAGTAGGTCATCATTGCTCTGTATTACAGAGTAAATGAAAGAATGGAAGCACAGTCACTGTAGGGAATATAAGCATGATACAACCTGATGCCACATTCGTCTAGCTTTGCAGAGATGATATCAATGGGTGAAATGTGACACTCAAATATAAGTCAAAACCTAGTTACCTACAGCAGGACTCAGTGAAGCTGGAGGCAATTAGCCTAGCAGCTTAGCTTAGCTATTTCAAAAATTCACCGACCTAAACCTCAGTGATCATTAATTACAATGTTACATCTAATTTGTTTAATCAATATAAAACAAAATGTAAAAATGACAATTTGTGGTTGTATGTTTTGTGTGCTCAACCAAGAAATAGTTACTGTGGTAACCCCATATAAATTTCACACAATATTAAGAGTCATTTTTACATTTCTGCTTGTGTAGTTATTTAATAAATGAGACACATGGTGTTAATTAGTCATTTTAGAGGTGTTGGTAGGCATATTCTGGACAGTGCCAGACTATAGCTGACTCCAGTCTTTATGCTAAGCTAAGCTAATTGCCTCCTGGGTCCAGTTAAGTCTTAATACAGAGATACAGGAGTTGTATCAATCTTCTCATCTAACTCTCAGCAAGAAACCAAAAAAGAATATTTCCCAAAATGAGAACTATTAATTTAATACACCGACGCTGATCTGTCACAGATCAAGTACTAAAATCCTTCTAAACAATTAAGTTAAATGGACACATTCCCACTGAAGCTTCCAGTCATCAGGTTTATCTCTCATTTGAACTGCAGGAGTTGGTGTTGTTAGCCAGTCAGGGTCAAGAATTGTGACTCTGACCTCAAATGCATTTGCTAGTTTGAGTTCATAGGTGCATCTATTTGCAAGTGACTAATTTGTGAGTAAAGGTATTCTGATCCTGAGCTGTATAAGTTGGACAAAAAGGTGTCCGAGGAGCAGGATTTTGGGCCTAATTTGTAACTAACTAAAAGCAACACAGATCAAAACCTCCTCCACCCACAGTGGCACCAGTGTACTTAAAGGCTGTGTGACAACAGAACAGGATAAACCCCTCTGCGACCTGGTGAATTAGTCATGGCCCACAGCCATTAGGCCTAATGTAGAATGTCTGTGCGTAATTACCTCTCTACCCCGTAAACTTGTTTACAGCACCAAGATGAGCAGCAAAATGAGCACCCGGGGCCAGAGGGTGCAGCGAAGGAGGAGTGGTGCATCACTGGTACCACATGACACGTACTCCCCGTCTCTCCACGCACATATACACAGGCTTACTCACAAGCAGGCAGACAGAAACACACACACAATCACCGATATTGCCGGAGGCAGCAAAGAACTAGGACAAAATCAAGTCGAAAATAAAAATAAAACTGTTGTCTACGGTGTATTAAACAGCGTACGCAGCACAGGGGCGCTGCCTGTGTGATTTGAGCAGACAGTTGATGTTGTTTACAGCTGCAGCTCTGCCTCAGTTTGATTCATCCTCAGTACCTCTGCATCATTTCTAAGAAAATGCACAGATTTACAAAGCATGATGGCGAAAATGGTGTTTTACTAAGAAAGGGGGGAAAAAACACACATAACCCCGGTTTTATCCTCACGCAGCTTTGCGACCCAGTTCCAAGCGTTCGGTGTGGCAGGGAGGCAAATGAGAGAGGGAGGGGCGACAAGCCGAGGAGGCACACACAGTACCCATGTGTCAACACTCGTTGTATGTCATTACATAGTTAAGAGCAGAGATAGGTGGGTGGGCGAGATGGAGAGACAGAGAGAGAGTGTGTGTGTGTGTGTGTGTGTGGGGAACAAGGGACGTGGGGAAGAGAGGGATTCTGGGTGGGCGAGAGAGGGAGAAAGATGATGTCCTGCTGTTCTCTCTACTCTTGATCATTTATATCACATTGATCTGGAGAGTATGCATGGGAGTGTGTGTGTGTGTGTGTGTGTGTGTGTGTGTGTGTGTGTGTGTGTGTGCGTTGGTGTGTGGCTGCATGTGTGTGTGTGGCATGTTTTACTGTATTCGTGGGGTCCCACTATACTTGTGGGGTCTGAGCTTCACAGGAACCAAAATGCTGGAGCCCTCAAGTTAAAATGTATGTTTGAGGATTGAAACTTGGTTTTAGGGTTCACATTAGAATTAAGTTTAGGTTAGGCTTAGGCTTGGGTTTAGGGCATTCACAGTTGAGACAGTTAAGGTTGGGTACAAAGAGGTACATCATGTCTAGTAATAAACACCACAAAGATAAGTGTACAGGATGTGTGTCTGTGTATATATGTACTATCTGTGTGTAATTTTGGCCTAGCTTTTAATATTCAACTAAACAGCTTCAGTGGAATGTCTTCAGTAACACGCCCCCATTCATGTAACTTACTAGTGTGTGAGTGCTTGAGTGTGTGTGTGTGTGTGTGTCTGTGTCTAAGAGAGCGAGAGAGAGAGAAAGAAAGAGAGTGTGTGGAGAGTTACTCCAAGCTCCACACACAGTGCAGTTTGGATCATATATGCATGTAACCTCATTAGGTGCATTTGCCATAAATCACTATGTTTCATGCACATACAGTGAAGTGCAGTCTCTCTCTCTCTCTCCCTCTCTCTCTCTCTCTCTCTGTCATTACAATGGATATGATGAATTCTTTAAAGGGTTGATTCACCAAAAGAACAAAAAATGTTTTTCTCTCTCTCTTGGAGTGATATCTAGCATGAAGATATGTGGTCCTTAGTACTTGGTTTTACCTCTGATGTTTCTGCTGTGAGTACTTTTTATTTCATTTTTAAAGAAACAGTGGGCATGTTCTGTGGATTATCCAGAGGCAGATATCTCAGAGACATTAAGTATCTCTGCAACTATCTAAACTGTCTGCAAGGCTAGATACTACTAGGGGCAAATAAGAAAATGTTTTTAAAGTTACATTTAAAGATAAATGATGAATCTGTTACTTAATGAATACAAATAATTATTTAAATAATATTTAAAGCAAAAATGCCAAACACTGTTGGACTGTTTGTTGGAAAAAGAGTACTGAGGATGCCACCTTGGGCTTTAGGAAAAAGTCATGATTTTGTACAGTTTTCTAGCATTTAATAGATGATGATTATGAATAGATGATTAATCAATTACTGGGGAAAATAATCAGCAGATTAATCAATAATGACAATAATTCTTACTTACAGACCCAGAGACATTAGGGTTTGGTTTTATCTGAATAATTCAATTAAATGTTATCACATTTTTAGAGTAATGAGACTTTATTGGGTGATCAGTCACTAAAATCCCTCCAAACAATTAAGTTAAATAGACACATCATCATTACAGCTTCTGGTTTATCTCGTTTGAATTGTAGGAGTTGGTGCTTTCAGCCAATCAGGGCAAAGTATTGTGACTCTTTGCATTGTGTGGCCCTCTGTTGGACCTGCGTCTATTTTCAAATGATCGATTTGTGAGTAAATGTATTCTGATCCTGGGCAGCAGGAATATTTTTAATCATAATCATGGAAAGTGATAAATGCGCACCTTTAAATTCACTCTGTCAATGTAAATTATTTGAATAAAGTGTGATATCGATCCCGAAATAAGTAAGGGGAGATTAATTTACAACCTAATACATTTATTCTACCAGACATGTCAACAGCTGCCCCCGTTGAAAAAAGAATCAAAAACCTACATCAGCTGCTTCAAAACATGTTGAGTATTCAAATGCATTCAGCTTAAATGGTCTGTGGCCACTTCTGCTGTCTGTAGTCTGAATAGATAGACGAGCTACAGGCAGACACTGACTGCGCCGGAGTCCTGCTGTGTCCAGCCCCGTGTGTGTGATCGGCGAACATCAGCCATCACGTCACATCGCTGCCCGCCGTGGGCCGAGACCGGAGAGGTTTTTATCGGGAGGAGATTTATTGGCTGGTTGGGGGCGAGGGAGGGGATCTATAGGAGGAACGGGAGGAGTAATCCATCAGGAAGACAGGGATTACAGCAGGTGTGCCTAACAATGCTAATGTAAGTGGGGGGGTTGGTGGTGGTGAGAGAGTAAGTGTAAGAGAGGAGGAAAATATGTTTTTAAGGTTTTGTAAACCTTTGTGTGTCATTCTGTGTGTGTGTCTGACATGACTCTGGGTCAAAGAGTGAGTGGAGACACAGCTCCTGCCATTATGACCCTGCAGAGAAGGAGGGTTTCTAGGAGGCTGGGTGGACCTATCCTGATATAACGCGTGTGTGGCGAAGTGGGAGTGATGGATTGTGGGTAGATGGAAGGAGCTGACGTGGAGGAGGAGACAGCTCCCGTGGAAAGAGAGGGGTTGGTATGGGGCTCAAATCGGAGCAGGAACGGGAGGGAAAGGCCATCAATCACTCTGGCGTCTTATCGAGTGGGTCGAGGTGTTCGGACTGAGTCCCTGTGGGCCGTCGGAGGGGCCTCGCATGTTAATTGACATCAGCAAATAACCTGCGATTTGAGCCGGACGTCACGACCACAGAGGGGTTGAAGAGTGGCTGCCATAAGCCAAACATGCACATACAAACTCACTTCATTGACATAAGTGGAGGTGATCGCTGGAGTGTGTTCAGCATTAAAATATTAATGGTAGTGGAGGCTAGCGTGTTCTCTTCTCTTCTTCTCTCCTCTCCCTCCCTCTCTACATGCCACAGCTGTCCACAGAAGGTCAGCAGTGGGGGGAAATAAGTGAGAGCTGGAGGGAATAAGCAAGCAGAACCCCACTGCTGCCCACTAATGAATATGAATGGAGTGTGAGTCAGTGCATTTGTGGGGTGTGTCATTATGGGTATTGTGTGTGTGCATCTGTGATGAGCCATTAGTGAGGGAAAAGTAAGAATAGTTATAATAATAGCAGGAGGCCTTTTTACAAACATAGGCTGCACAAAGACGCTGTTAAAGACGTACATCACAGTGGTACACGCGCTCAGATTTTCAACAGTGTTGTCTCAGTCCTAATAAGTGTCACACACCAAGGACAAGAAAACAAGCAGGAACTGGCCCCCTGATGTCGTAAATCATTTCACTCTGGCTTTTTGTTCTTCGCTTAGTGTTTCCCTGTTCATCCCTCATCCTCCTCTCTCCTCTGCTTGTTATGTAGGTAGTACTGGAGGAGAGAGAGTGTGTGAGAGGAAACTCCACATGCTTATACAGTGAGAGGCATTTATCATGTACAACACACACACACATATACACACACACATGCTTGATTGTATATCTACTAGAACCGAGGCGGTGCAAAGAGATGCATATGTCAAAATAGTAATATTCTGGCTTTGGGAACACACACACACACACACAAAACCAAGTGCAGTATCAAACAGCTCCAAACGTGACACACACTGAAAAATCCCCGCAGCACATCCAGACTCTTTAATCTATCTTTCTCAATCCCCACTTTATACCATCTCTCTTTCTTCTCTGTCTTTCCTTCTTCTCTGTATCTGGCTCCTGAATGTCTTGCTCATCTCAGTGACTCCGACACCAAACCTGCTGCCGACGGCCTCGTCCACCTGATGGCTAGCCAGAGAGAGAGAGAGAGAGAGAGAAGAGATACAAAGTACACAGCTTGAAGTCAAACACACAGCTGGAGACTGAGAAGTAAATGAGTGGAAAGAAAATAAAGGAAAAGCTAATGAATGAGTGTAGAGCTGGGAGCTGTGTCCTCTACACAAACAGAGCAATTAGAAATCAACAGAGAGGAGAAACTGGGGTGTTGGGATACAGAGAGAGAGAGAGAAGAGCAGCAATGGATGAAGGATGGAGCGGATGGATGAGGGAGAGCGGAGGTGATGAACAAGAGGCAGGGGTACTCACACAGGCAGACATCCTCGCCCCGTTTACCGATGACGACTT
Source organism: Lates japonicus (assembly GCA_033238685.1). Lineage (NCBI taxonomy): Eukaryota > Metazoa > Chordata > Actinopteri > Centropomidae > Lates > Lates japonicus. Next base: position 42,887 of record BRZM01000900.1, read on the forward strand.
CCCTGCCTCGTTAGCTCCTCTGCCACGGTGACATTGCTACAGCCCCTTCTCCGTGGTACCCGGGAGTAAATCTCTTTCCGTCTGCCTCCTCTCTCTTTTTCTTCTTCTTCAACTTCTTTTTCTAATCCTCTCGGGGCTTCTTTCCTCCTTCTCCTCTGCCTCTTTCCTTCCCCTCCCCCCCCTGTTTCTTCTCCCTCTCCTCTCCCTCCTCCTCTGCTACACCTTTTCCCTCCCTATCTTCCCTCCACGGCCGGCTCTCTTCGCTCCGCTCACCCGGTCCGGAGAGTCTCCCGCAAAGGTCCCGCTCGCGTCCTGCTCAGTTGCAAGCAGGGAAGCATGCCTCTCCCTCCCAGTCTCTCCCTCTCCATCGGTCTGTCTTACACCCCACTCTCTCTTTTTCCTGCACTCTCTGTTGGTCTGAGTATCCTCCCTCTTCCGTCAGTTGCTATCTTTGTCTCTCCCTCTCTTGTCTCTTGCTGGGCTGAGCTCGCTCAGGGAGACACATGCACACCCGCTCATTCACCGTCACACACATAAAACAGAGTGCTCCAGATATAGACCTATGACTTCATCAATTCAAACCCACGTGCAGACACATACATACGCACACACATGCATGTATGCAAACGTGTGCACATGCAACTGCGGGCGTGCACGCAGTCAGACTTGCTGAGTGCTCCAAATATAGCTTCATGACTTCATCGAGAAGCAAACCCCCCCCGCCCCCCCCGAACCCTTCGTCCCGCCCCGCTTAAGAGACACGGGGACTCATTCATATTGAATCAAGCTGAAGGAGAGAGAGAACATTCAGGACAAGACAGGGAAATATTCCTCGGATAGATGGATAGAGAAAGAGACAGGAGATGGAAAGAGAGAGGGATGGAGAGCTGTACTTTGCAGTATCCTCCATGCATGCTTTAAGAAATCTCTCTCTCTTTGTTTAACCCCTGCCATTCCTTTGGCTTACTTGTTAAAATCCTGTGCTCTTCCTGTTCTCTTTTCTTCACCTCTCACTTTAAGAAAGACGTCTGTCCTCTTTCTGTTTATCATCATCTATACCCGTTTCACTCAGTTCGCTATCAACCATTACCTGTCTGACATTACACATTCACACTCAGTGTTCAGACAAGTCAGTCTACCACAGGTCAGCACATCCCTCCTGTGCCTCTCAAGCCAGTCACTACATACATAGCATTAAAGGAGCAGCCAATGTGGACACTTTAGCAAAGTAGCTGAATGACTGAACATGACACTCACGTGTCACTCCAAGACCAGGGGCATTGATATGTTGTTATAACAGCCTCCACTCCAGTTTTTCACAAGATTTTGGAACCTGGTTGCAGGATTTTTCTCCTTCAGGGGCAATAAATCGCTGTTCCAGTTCATCCCTAATGATGTTGGATGGAGTTGAGGTCAAGGCTCATTCCCTATCAGTCAAGTTCTTCCAGACCAGATTTCTTCGTCTTTTTTTAAATGTTTTAATTCGAAGTAAAAGACAAACATAAAATCAAAAGATACATACCAAAAAGGACCTATCAACACAGACCAACCAAGATGACAGCACCATCTCACCAACACTGTTTAAGTCCAGTATCACAGCACCACACAAAAAATATTAATGACTCTAGAGGCAACTCATACAAACACCACTTAAATATATATTTGAATAACCCACAGAGAAGTAAAAATAGCAATAAACTAGAAAAAGCATTTCCTGAAGAAAATGCAGTGTGAATGCTGATTGCTGAAGGAATTGCTGAGGCAATGCTGAAAATGGCAGAAAATAGTGAAACAAACTGCTAAATGCAGAGGTAAAACCTAGAGCTGAAAGTTTAAAACAATAGCTGAAGCAGTCATTGGAATGGTAAAACGTTTGCAAAAAAAGGCTGGATTTTTTGATAGTTGGTCTCTGTGGCAGACAGTATGCAAAAGTTAGTGACCAAAAAACGTACAGAAGAACCAGAATAGAAAGATTAAAGTAGAAGAACAATGCTAAGAGCCACATTTGTGTTTGTGTTCTCGAGTGGGAGAGGACAGTTAACATAATTGGAAGTTGAGGGCTCCTATTGTTGCTCAGAGACTGATGTGAAAAACTGGGACTCCTATTGCTTAAGTAGTCACACTGTGTGAAAGAGCACAGTTTTGTCTACATTTTCGGGTGTAAATTATGTGTGAGAAGTGAAATATGTGGGCATGTGAAGAGCTGCTGCCATATACACCCATTATAAACTCAGAAATTGTCAGAAAGAAGCCTAAAATGTAAACTGTGATTATGCAAAAACTGTACAAGATATCAAAAAGCTGAATACAAGTTTAATAGCTGAAAGTCTTGGGACCTTTGGGAACAATTGCGTGAATGCTCAGAGCATACCCTGAAGAACAAGCTTTTCACATTTCATTGACTGACATATAATGAGTTCGGTGCTTAGAAAGAAAAATGAGCCCAATCGCACATGAGAAATTAGACAGACTGTACCAGTAATATTAAGATTGCCTCCTAATACATGTTACAAAACTTTCTGAGCTACTCCCACTGTTAAATCACAAGTGCATACACATTCCCCCATAGATAAGTAGATGTGTTTCTTTACATTTAAGCAAGTTGGCAATCAATACTTCAAATGATGATTGAATGATTCAGGTTGAAGACCATTTCTTTATGGACTTGGCTTTGTCACGGTAAAGCCAAACTGTTGCCACAAAGCTGCGGGCACACTATTGTCTGAACTATCATCGTATACTGTAGCCGCTTTAATGCCCTTAATTGAAACACAGAGGTCTAGCCCAAACCATGAAACAGCTCAAAAGTGAACAAAAGTATATTGACACTACTGTGTTCAGTACTGAGTTGCATTGTATCAGGATATCTGGATACACAGACTTTGATTATAGTGCACTCTAGTGGCAGGACTAAGTAATCCCAACCTTTGGAGAAATAAACTCTTGTCTCAGATACACACATTTTACTGTCAGACAGGGGCTACTATAAAACAATTTTCTGCATACATGGAAAGTGCATTGTGGTCCCAGAGCATCAAATATCTTCTAAATCACAGGGTAATGTCATACTACATCCAGACTCATGAGCCTGCAACAGAAGAAAAATCAGTCTGCGGATTTTAAAGTGCTGCTGGGAGGAGGATAGGAGAGTGGAAACTGTAATGCTATAAAAGAGAGAGGGAGAGAGAGAGATGGAGTGAGAGAAAAAAGAATGAGAGGGAGCGTTATCCTGGGCCGACCCTCCCCACGTCTTTCCACTACACGCTTTATCCATTACTGCTGAGAGACACAACCACTGAAAGTTTCTCAGTCCTCTGAGACAGAAGAGGGTGGAGGGACCCTTTTTCTTTCTTTCCCCCTTTTTATCTATCACACGTACATACGCACACACACACACACACGCACACACACACACACACACAGCTAATGTTGCAGTAGTGTCGTTGAGGGGAAGATAAAGGAAGACAGGAGGGAGAGAAGAAGAGTGGGAGGGCGCGAGGGATGCTGCGTGTGTGTGAGGAAGACAATAGTGGCACTTAGGAGATAAAGAGAAAGACAAAACAGATAGAATAAGACACTGAGACAGGGAGAGAGAAATAAGAAAAAAAAAAACAAGGTAACAAGACTTGGCGAGCGCGGGCGAGCGAAGTGAGATCAGGCCTTTTACACAGATGCTATTTTAAACTCCATTTTCACCCAATCCCTTAACAGCTGATTACACATGTCAGGACCAGACAGCCTCTCAGACTGCAAACCTCCACCACTCTCCTCATTTGTACGGTCATTGTGTGACACATCTCCTGTGTGAATCTCCCCGAGTCTTTTAGCTCTTCGTGCTTTAGCATTTGGTACTGCGGAAAGATTTTCACAAGACTTTTACACTGCTGTGCGGATCTTCTGCGTATGCTAAGCTTATGCGAGTATGTATATGCACACATGCAAATATGCATACACCTTTCATACATACATTAATTCCACGCATGTATGCATATTACATTAGCACTAATGTTTCCAGATGTGTATAGGCTTTATGTGAGCGTTTGAAGTTGGTTGCTCCGCGGGTTAATGGAAACCCTGAGGGGCCCATATCAATGAGGGCTTAGCTTGTCCCCTCCATTAGCAGCTTTGCTAGCCTCAGCACACTGTCAGCTCGCCAGTGAAAGGTTAAGACCATGGGACATTGCCAAATGACTGAAGGCCCCATAGGTCCTCCGTGTGGAACGGAAACATGGAGCAACGAGCATAATTATAGTGTTTTGAATGCAGTTTGTGCAAATATACATTGAATAATAATGAGGCTGATTCCAATCTTTGATGATTAGTTAAAACTCCTGATTCAGCGACAATGTTCCACACATGCGGATTACAGTGTGTTACTGTATATGATGTGTTTGCACATTTACAGTATGTGTATGTTTGTAGTATGATTTACATGATTGTTCTTGTTTGCATATCATTCAAATTCAAGAAGAAGAATGGCTACAACAGTGGGATCAAATAGACAAGCATACCCCGACAGCAACTTCAACAAAAAATAGTTTCTCTAAAGAAGAAAGATATTTGTAATCTCCACCCTACCTGTCGTGGTCTCGGCCGACGCCCCACACGCGGATGCTGCTGATTGGCTGAGAGTGCAGCAGGCTGCGATCATCTGGGTCAACCAGGGTCAACATGCGGTCTTGAAGCACCAGCAGCATCCCTTTACCCTGTAAGACCACAAACATTCGCTATAGGTTCACAATCTGGAGGGTCAGGACCACACAAGAGGTTGCAAGATGATTAAAAACTAATTATATTTATTTTCTCTAATCTTTGCTTTTTTATGTGATGCAATACGTATGTAACCGCCTGTCTCTGCTGACACACTGACCTCTCCCCAGACACCGGCTGAGTCTCGTATGTCCCTCCTGCAGTAGGACAGCTGTCTGATACAGTGGTGGACGGCCACACTGCTTCTCCCCTCGCACAGGTCCTGCTCCGCCATCTCCACCCAGCCCAGAGATCGCACTGGAAAAGACTAGGAGGAGGACACAAATTTGTTTTGTCACACTTGAGGGATTGACAGTGTTCCTTTAAGTTTATGCCTCCCCTCTGTCCACTATAGAATAATTCAGTTTTTTGTTATTTCATCTTAGGTCTTGTTTTAGCAGTTTTGACTGATTTCCCATACTTGAACATACAGAACAGAACAACATGGCTAAAGTCTAAGTCAGATAGGGCAAGAAATACGAGATCAGAGAGCTGGTAAACAAGCCAGAATATCTAAAACCACTTTTTAATCACTAATAACCTTAAATAATAAATACTAAACCATTTTGTTTGAGGGAAAAAAGTCAGCCATCACCTGCATCAAGCAAAAAGTTCTAATAAGCCAAAGTTGTATAGAATACCTATGTGTGCACAATTACGGCAAGTAAGGTGGGTCAAAGCTGAACCAAGATGTTGCTCTGAAAAGTGCAATGGATGATGAGAAAAATGGGGCGACACGGTGGTGCAGTGGTTAGTACTGTCACCTCACTGCAAGAAGGTTCTCAGCTGGGGCGTTTTCTGTGTGGAGTTTGCATGTTCTCCCTGTGATTGCATATGTTCTCTCTGGGCTCTCCTGCTTCCTCCAATAGTCCAAAGACATGCAGGCTAGGTGAACTGGTGACTCTAAAAATAGCCCATAGGTGTGAATTTAAGTGTGAATGGTTGTTTGTCTCTATATGTCAGCCCTGTGATAGACTGGCGATCTGTCCAGGGTGTACCCTGCCTCTCATCCAATGTCAGCTGGGACTGGCACCAGCCCCCCCTCCCCCAAGGTTAAGCATTATAGATAATGGATGGATGATAAGAAAAACACAGTTTGGGTAATAATTTTCCTGTTCACTTTCATTATTCTCTTTCAAAATAAGTTTGAGTAATCTGTGGTTTTGTTTAAAACCTGTCTGATTTCTTTACAGCAACATCACCACCGGCTCAGATCTCAGCACAGTGTCACCATAACCAAAGGAAAGTGGCCAAATGTACAAAAACAAGATCCAAGTTGAGATACAGTCCATCAGAATCTTCCTTTAAACTTCATTCTTAAACTTAATTTTAATTCTGATCTTAAATGTAACCTC
>BRZM01000901.1:0-18516 GCA_033238685.1 Lates japonicus
TATATATATATATATATATATATATATATATATATATATATATATATTGACCTTTTATATATGTATGTCTGTGTCAGAGTGTATATATATATATATAAAGTCTCAATAAACAACAATAAAGTCTCTCAGAGTAAATTATGTGTTGTTGTTATGAACAAATGGAACATAATTTGAATCAGAATTGACCAAGTATGTGGTTACATGTGAGGAATTTTAACCTGTTTCTCTGTAGCTCTCACTGTGTTTATACACAGTGCAAGTAACAAAGGTACAGGAAGGAAACCAACATAGACATACTGCTAAACAAAGATAAGAAGTTTAGACATGAGCATCATAGATACGGTTGTTATATACAACAAGTAGGTATTAACATAGAACATACAGATCAGCTGAACAAACATACATGGCTTATTTATCTGTTCATGAGTGCCTGATGTGACATACAGTGCTCTATAGCACTTAAAATAGTGCTCAGATAAATTACCATGGAACAGGGTGTTTGGGGTTTTATATGATTTTCCTTACTGAGTTGATAGACGCAAGTCCTAGATCTGAGCAGGTCAGCATTGAGTGTACATGGAAACCTGATTTGTCTTGTGTCATGCCCAATCCAAACCAGACTTTGATGGAGGAGTGGACTCAGTGATTGTTGTGATAATTTTGGTCATTAGCCATGGGAAAATGCAGCATACTGTTACTTATCTTTGTTACACATTATCAAATTGAGAATCAGTATGTCATGCCCGAATATCACATCATACTGCACACAGATTACCAAAGAAACTTTCCTGAATGTGAAGTGAATGGAAACCTACAGATAATAATCAGAGGTTAATTTTTGCTTTGGTCATTTGCCAAACACATGCTGTTGTAGTAAGGCAGTAAATTCACATAATACATTTCTTGTTTTGTTTTTTTGATAACACAGGCTTTTAGTTTGTAAATTCCAATATCTAACTGTCTGTAGCTATTATAAAAAATGTTTATATGTGTTTATATGTGTCTATATGTGTATGTTTGATATTTGTGTTATGTTGATGCCTCTCTTTTTCAGGTTTTCAGTGTTTGGTTTCATTTGAAACCGGGGGGGCTGCTTTACCACCATTACCACCACATCCTGAGGGCTTGGCATGCCTGTGTGTGAGCAAATGTTTGTGGCTGCCTAATTCAGCTGAAGAGTATTAGTAGAACTGTGTCCTCTCTTCTAAGAAAAGTAAACACAGTGTGACAAAATCTTTCGTCAACTATATTTGTGGGTGAAAACAACATTAATTTAGAATATAAGACTCCTTAGAAGCTACACTAATCAATTATTTTATATTAAGAATAGAAAAAACACTATGTGCGATGTGAAATGTGGCACCTGTATGATGAATCTACAACTAACTATCACTCGACTGCAGTTCCCCTTAGGTTCAGTGGAGCATTTTAGCTTCACTCTCTCATCTACCCTGTCTCCAACTGCATCAAACAGCTATTTACTGCAAAGAAAAGCTCTAATAAACATTTCTTGCACTTTTCTACCTGCCCAGCATTAAAAATCAGACATTAGCTGGTGAACATAGTGGAGCATTTAGTTACTAAAGACCCACATATTCCCTAAGCCGTGGGTAGAGACCAAAACAGAAGCCACAAGAGAGTGAATGTTGGACTTACATTCATCAGGTGGCCAGAAACATGACTCCAGATGAATGCTAATGTAGCTCCATGTCTGGTTGATGTTTAAAAAATAAACTCTTTGCTAATCTGTTTTTCATGTAAACCAGGAGGTAATGAGTTAATGCTGTGTTTACAGCTTGTTGTGCCGCTCTCATGTTGCCAAAAAATCAAGTATCAGCCATGCAAGAATCAAAAAGACTGGCAGGATTTGAAGACAGGTTAGCATTTAAAAGTGCCTTAGGGAGACACCATTATATTATGGAGATGATGTTAACGGTGTAATTTAAACCCAGATGGGTTTAGAGCAGCCAACCAGGGTTCCATTGGCGGAGTTAGTCACAGTACTGGTCACAGATGCATACAGCAGGCCCCAGCTGTCTTTTAAGGCACCAGGAGTGGACTATGAGTGATTTATTATTGGCCTGTAAAAAATGTGTAAAAGTTGTCCATAATGTAAGGCATGTAGTAATTGGAGAAATTTGTTAACCTGCAAGGAGGAAATGCTGGCCCCACCATTTTCTTTCACCCCACACAGCCACTGCAGCTAGAACTCAAGCTGCTGCAAAGGAACATTCTCACATATTCTCAACACACACACACACACACACACACACACACACACTGCTGGCCACACAGAGAGAGTAACACATTCTCCTGCACCGCTCGTAGCGCGAATAATAATTGTATACTATTCGTGATTGCAGCTGGCGTGAAGTAATTGAGGATCTCAATGATGAGCGGTAAAAGACATGATGCTGTTATGGAACAAACTTTTGTCTGATGTTTTTGCTTTAGTGAAGATGAGGACACTATAATGACACATATGCAGGCAAAACGCAGCATTGTTTGTATTTGTACGACAGAGAAGCCCTCAATCTGTTCAGTGCTCGATACCTACAGGTTTAGTATTCAGGCCTCTGCGTGTTCACACCCATGATACCGTATATCGCATTTACCACAGCAATATCCAATCACCTGCTGACGTGTGTCACGAAATGGAAAGCCCATTGCCATGGGCAAAGGCAGGAGGCTACTATGTAATGACGGGGAAACCTGAGCAACACTGCTGGTCTTCTAGGAAATGTTACATCAACTCAAACACTCTCCTCTCAGTGCCCCTCGCGCCTCCCCCAGCTGGGAGACCTGAGCTGTACTTTCTTTTCAACCCACATAGTAAATGACTGTTTTTTCGCTGGGTATCATTGAAGTTGGGGCACCACTCACTGATGGAAGGACTGAAAGCCTCAAACCCCACCTGTCGGAGCCCACCACGTCACATCATCAGAGTGGGGGAGATGGAAAATATGTCATTAGAATAGGTAAAATGATTAAACTGATCATTAAAATGAGTCAGCGTGGTCTTGATAAATACATTTGAGTGTACTACTTATTAAAGAAATGTTTGTGTTGGGATGACATTTGCGTAGTGTTTTCAGTATGCTGAATGAGGGGCGGTAGCTAAAAGGTTGTATGGTTAGAGAACAGCCTGAGGGCACTGAGTCACAAAGCTTTTGACTCACAATTTGGTGATACCTGTTATATGGTATGCTAAATATATTTTAAATCTCTCAGCTCAAAGATGTGGCTAACATCATACAGTATACTGGTTTACCTAGTATGCACTGGGGATGGACAAACGCCCTGGGTGATGAAACCCCATGAATGGATACAATATAAATTAACATTATAGGGGATATAGCACAATTTTAGAGCTATTTTACTTATTTCACATAGTTTATATTCTCCACCCCTTACATGAGAACAAGAATTCTACCATCTTTCATTCAAACTAACAGTGGTAATTATGCTCTTAGACTCAACTATGTTACTATAGTGAATATCTTTTGTTTTAATATGGGATCTTTTACGGAGATGTGGAGCATATAAAGAGATGAGGTGATACAGTAGCAGAAATGAGCTTCTAGATGCTGGAGACAGTATTTCAGCTTTTCCAAACACACACTTAGACAGTAATTATTGGATCCTGTAACCTCATAATTACCAGAACGTAGCCGTTATATTATGACCATTTTTATTATCTAATGTTGCTCAGTATCACTGTAAATAAATGAAAGGAATATATTAACCACATATTTACATTCAAACAAACCAGTTTAATATATAGAAATGAAAATTAAACAGTAGCAAATATGATATTATGTACAATAATAATATAAGATATTTAATTTCACTAAATGAGGTCAAAAACATTCAAAAGTCTGTGAATCTCAAACACCATAGCAAAATATACGCTCAATGCGCTTATTTTGAAAGGGACGTGCCAGTCAGTGGTATGCTTGGTGTGTGGAGGCCGGAGTTGCCAGTTCTTTCCATCTATGAAGGCCAAGTTTAATTGTGTCCATATTCCTCAGTCAGAGCATCTCCTGTCTCTCAGCTGGTGAATCTATTGAAAATCACAACACAGAAAACACAGTCAGTAACATGTTGCAACATTTCTGAGGAAAAGGTTTGGTTTAAAACTCACAAACTTGAACAACTGTACTTAATTCTGAATGTTCAATGTTACCTGTGTCTCTATGTTCCACATTTTACTTTGGTTGGTATCAAAAGACCCAAGACCATGTAGTGACAAATATACACAAATCTGACACAGAATAGTCTTGGTTGATTGACCACCGCATGTAGCTGGCATGATGGTTGACTTTGGATGAAAATCAGCATGTTTGCGGATTTGAGGCTTGAAATTGTCAAACAGCAACTCTACAAGCCAACTTTGAACAAAACACACAGACCTCTATCATTATCATCATCATCACCGGTAACATTAAAAGTAACATTGCACTGTATATGGAATAACAGATGTGCATAAAAAGTTCATATTGTCCTTACCCTGCGCTGAGGCTGTGGACACCATGGCAGTTGGCAAGTAAAAGCCGTAGACAAAGGCAAGATTTGTCATTGGCCAGTGTCTCTGGAAGTTAAGACAGATATGATGTCTAGTTTGCACCTGCAAGCCCTTTTAAGCCCACCTCAACACAGTAAACACATTCATTTATGCCACTTGTAACTCCGAAAGTGCTACAGATATGCACACAGGTGGAAAGTGAGACTGCATATTTCCTCCCAGCAGCTCACCAGTGTCTTTGCCCTCGACTCACTCATCTGGTGGTCTGAGGGTGTCAACACATTTTCCACTGCAGGAGAATGGACTGAGCTGTACTTTCTCTTTCAACCCACACATAGTAAATGACTGTTTTTTTTCACACATCATTTAGTTAGCACCACCAATTGATGGAAACATGTGATCTGAAAGCCCCTAAAACTTCCACCTGGTCAGCCTGAAGCCCACCACGTCACATCATCAGAGTGGGGGGAGATGGAAAATGGCGGCCATTAGGAATAGGTAAAAATGATTAAACTGACTAGACTAGAATGAGTCAGCTATGGTCTTGATAAATACATTTGAGTGTACTACTTTATTAAAGAAATGTTTGTGTTGGGGATGACATTTTATGTAGTGGTTTTCAGTATGCTGAATGAGGGCGGTATTAAAAGGTTGTATGTGGTTAGAGAACAGCTCTGAGGGCACTGAGTCACAAAGCTTTGACCTCACACCTGGTGACACTGTTATGTATGGTATGCTAAATATATTTTTAAATCTCTCAGCTCAAAAGATGTATAACATCATACAGTATACTGTTTATCACTTGTATGCACTGGGGATGGACAAAATCTACCTTGTGATGAAACCCCATGAACACTGATACAATACAAATTCAACATTATAGGGGATATAAAGGAATACCTTAGGAGCTATTTTTACTTATTTCACACAGTTTATGCACATATTCTCTCCACCCCCCTTACACATGAGAACAAGAATCTCTACCATCTTTCATTCAACTAACAGTGGCACTGCTCTTAGACTCAACTATGTTACTATAGTGAATATCTTTGTTTTATGATCTTTTTACGGAGATGTGGAGCATATAAAGAGATGAGGTGATACAGTAGCAGAATGAGCTTCTAGATGCTGAGATACAGTATTTTAGCTTTTTCTCCAAACACACACTTAGACAGTAATATTGGATCCTGCAACTCACAATTACCAGAACGTAGCCGTTATATTATGACCATTTTTATTATCTAATGTTGCTCAGTATCACTGTACAATGAAAGTAACAGGTTATTCACATATTTACATTCAAACAAACCAGTTTAACATAATAGAAATGAAAATTAAACAAAGTAGCAAATATGATATTATGTACAATAATAATATAAGATATTTAATTTCACTAAAATGAGGTCAAAAAACATTCAAAGTCTGTGAATCTCAAACACTATAGCAAAAGGACATTTTCGTTTCAATTGTGCTTTATTTTTGCGTGAAAGTGGACGTTGTGTCAGTGGTGGCGTTGGTGTGTGGAGGTACGTCGGAGTTGCCAGTTCTTTCCATCTATGAAGGCCATGCTTGTCTGTGTCCATATTCCCTTGGGGTCAGAGCAGATTCTCCTGTCTCTCAGCGTGGTGAATCTATTGAAAATCACAACACAGAAAAAACACAGTCAGTAACATGTTGCAACATTTCTGAGGAAAAGGTTTTTGTTTAAAACTTCACAAATCCTGGAATAACAACTGTACTTAATTCTGAATGTTCAATGTTACCTGTGTCTCTAAGTGTTCCACATTTTACTTTTGGTTGGTATCAAAAGACCCAAGACCATGTAGTGACAAATATGCACACAAATCTGACACAGAATAGTCTTGCTGACTTACACCACTGCATGTAGCTGGCATGATGGTTGACTTTGGATGTAGTAACTCTTCAGCATGTTTCGGTGGATTTGAGTGCTTGAAATTGTCAAACAGCAACTTGCTAAGCCACCTTTGAACAAACACACAAGACTCCATCATTATCATCATCATCATCTAACATTAAAAAGAACATTGCACTGTATATGGAATAACACAGATGTGCATAAAAAAGTTCATATTGTCCTTACCTTGCGCTGAGGCTGTGGACACCATGGCAGTTACAAGTAAAAGCGAGACAAAGGCAAGACTTGTCATTGCGTGTCTCTGGCTAAGACAGATATGATGTCTAGTTTGCACTGCAAGCCCTTTTTAAGCCCACCAACACAGTAAACACATTCATTTATGCCACTTGCAACTCGAGCGTGCTGCACCCACAGATATGCACACAGGTGGAAAGTAGACTGCATATTTCCTCCCCCAGCAGCTCACCAGTGCGGTCTTTGCCCCTCGACTCACTCATATCTGGTGGTCTGAGGGTGTCAATACATTTTCCACTGCAGGAGAATGTGGTCTTTGCATGTATTATAATATTTGCAATTCAAATAATTATGTGGAAATTACGTGAAACATCCAGACCTGTAACACGAGGCACTTGATTGTAATCTTCATGGTCAGTGAAAGTGATGATATCACTGCTTCACTACACTGTACTTTAAAGGGATCACTGCACATTTATTGACACTTTTCCACACAGACTTTTAACTTTCTTATTATTATCATGCTGATGACAAAGCAACCAGAGAAACGGTAAGCAACCAGAGATGTGGTTAGTATAAACCATTCTGTCCACTGGTAACTTGTATAACTCAGAGGAATCTTAAAACAAGATTCACACGCAAAGGGAAAACCTTATAAGTAACTGCAAGGTTAAGGTGATTTCCTGTATTATAAATAAATAATCAATCTTGCTTTCTAACACGGAAGCTCTCTCCTTTTTTTGAGGTGGGTTTTTCTTCGTGCTACTGACGCTCATGTACTCATTTCTGCAACCACAATGCACATAGATAGAGAAGATATATGCCACTTTGTTGGTATCATGGCATTTGCATGAACATGAGGTTTTATACACAAATACAAATGCACTACATTCACTGATTACAGCAGCCAGATGTTGTTATGTTCCACTGAAACCCACATGGTTTGTGGTCACCTCTGTACTTTCAGGCACAGGAGGAAGAGCCTGGCAGCAGAGACTGACTGCAGTGCATGCCACAAGCGCTCAAGTCCTGAATAAAACTGGGTCACTAAGAAAACAGACACACATCTGGTAGGAGTGAGGATCATTTTGCCAAAACCACAAGAGAAGGGGTGCACTGATACATAATTAGCTTAATGTTTATCATTATTCTAATCATGACCGTAAGATTAACAGGTACATTTTAAATAGTATGGTTGCACTTTTACTAATGTCCAACAGTGGCTGCTGCACATGTAAACACGTCTGTCAGGTGAAGGAAACGAGTAAATACGAGATGGATGTTGATTGGGTAAAACTAGTGAGAGCAAATGTTGCCATTTTACTCTAAGTTTTAACGTCAAGGTTAACTAAGGACAAAGTTTATTGCGGTATGCGATACTGCGGTCCATTAGGCCCATTAGGAAGACTGGAATTTATTGTATTTTTTATGAAAAACCGTTTGGTGAGTACCAGTCCTATGCTAATGTTAGCTTACCACAACGTAAGCTAACTACGTTAATGTTAGGTCTACTTTCATGACTGAAAGTCTAAATCAGTAGGCCTAGAAGAATTGTTGTGTTTTACATTTCACCTCTGTATATTCATACAACAGAAATGAACAGTGGCTGTACTTACTGTATGTTGTGGTTACGCTGTTTTTTTTAAACAGTCAGAGTCAAAGTAAGTCAGAGAGACGCTATGGTGAGCGAGAGGCCAGCTGACCAACTCTGCATGGAGGAGGAAGCCAGGGACTGTCCCTGGACTCGGACTCGGACATGCCTGATTCTGTAGGATTCCAGGTAAGCTTAAAAAACTTAATGTGTATTACAGAGCTTTACAGTACGTTTCAGCTCACTGTTGGCTTTGGTTCAGTCCCACTGTTCTCATAGCCACGGGTTCAGCCACAACAGGCAGCGCTTTTTTCAGAGGAAAAGGTTTAAAGACACAGCTAGCAACCAGCTGGTGAACATACTGGAGCATTTAGCCGTTAGCGGACTTCAAATTAATAATTATGTCTCTCCTTAACTGCTGGTTGTGTAAATGAGCAACTGTTTGCTAGCATGTTGTGCTTATAACTTGTTTTATGCAACTGTTTTTGAAGGCACTTACATGATGACTCATATTGTGCTGATAGTAGATCAGATCAGAAAAGGCCCATCAACAGTCTGTGATTTTGGAAGGCAAGGGTGTACAATGTGTTTTGTCATTTCATCTGAAGGAGTTGTTAACTCTTTCATAAAGCACTAGTTTTATTCCCTATCCTCTGATTTACAGTTTCATTGGCCTCCAACACATTCTTTAATAAGTAATTTGTCACCAGTTTGTAGAAAGGCAGCACAGGGAGAGTGGTTGGCTGTGTGTGAGTCCCTGTCTCTTATTCAGATGAGGCAAAACTGTGGGAATGACTAAGACGACTATTTTCTTCTCATAATGCAGAACATGAAATGGGAATCACTCATGAGAACCAATTCTGTAGAAAAATTAGATTATATTTATAAAGTGACAAAAGTGAACACAAAGCTAAAATGAAATCAGGAATCCAGCTGTCCTACAGCCACCATGTCTCTGTAGAAGTTATCTTAAAGTCAATGACCACAGATGAAGCAGTTGTTCTGTCACTTTTAAAAATGACAGTGTAAGTGGAATTTTTTTTAGATAGGTCCATTATGTTTAATTGACTCTAACCTGTCCCTTCTTAATGACAGCCCGTTATTATGACTCAGGATTAATCACTGATATCCCTTAGTTGGACTGCCAGAGTGCTGAGGTCTGCGGCACTGTGAGGCTTTCCTACCAAGTCTCCAAGCAAGTTGGAGCCAATAGAGATAATGACATGAGAGAAGTCATGACGCAGTGGAGCAATCTGCCTGGACTCTTTAATTCGAAGAATCCTCGTAATAAAACTTGATAAATGAGGCAAATAAAAAAGGACTCTCTTTTTCAACATATAGTTCAGAAGGTGCAACCCATGTTTCGCAATTGTATCTTCCTTTAAGTGAAGCAGAGCACACTGTTAATGCTTCCTTCCTCATTTTGAGTTATCATTTCTGCTTTTCATTGACCTGGAATTTCGATGTTTCATTAAAAAAAAAAGAAAATAGAAATCCGGTAAAGTCTGCTAAATATCAGCTGACATGCCTGCCAACCAAACTGGTGGATTAACAGTCTACTGTATAAAGCTGTATGTTTTGAAGTCCATTAATACAGATTATTTTAACCGTGATTTTTAAAATGATTAGATTTTAGATAAATGTAATATCACTAATGATTTTGTGAACAGTGGAAGCATATGTCATTTGAATGCGGGTTGTTTTACAAATATCATTTAATATTAGGTTATCATCAATCAAATTTACTGCAAGACCCAAGTCTTTCTGTAACAAAAGCAACTTTTGAAATGATAGTTTGGTGAAATCTAAATCTTGTGAAATATAGGCTAGGTCAGAAATCACTCACTACTCACTGTATAGTGGACTATATGGAAAGTTTGCAATTTTGTAGTGCTGTCTGAATGTATAGTGAGCATTATTATGTCCTGTATAGTGGACTCATAGTATCCCATGATGCATTGTGAAAAGTAGTGTACAACTGATGGTCACTAACCAAGCAATATATCCCATCATGCACTGAGCTTGTGCTGAAAGAGAGAAAATCACCTGGCACGTTTTAATTGTGTGACAGTAACTAACTGTGCAGAGATTATCAGTAACTCTGATTATTGATCACTTAAAGTGATTTCTTTACGTTGTCATTTGTGTCATATCTGCCCTGTGGAATTATTGTTCACAAAGCTAAAAGCAAACACAATGTTCCAGTATTCAATGCCAATAAATGGCTCTTTTTCTTCTTAAGGTGTACGAGGTATGGCTATTAAATAACGAGACTAATGCTGTGATACAGTGTTATTGAACATAAACATTTTTCAATGTGTTTTTCCTTCAACATACTCTCTTTCTGCATCAACACACGGCTGCATTCGGGTCTTCTACTAATCAAAGCAGTGCAGTCATGTGCACATGACATGCAGTGCTCCCCATACAATGTACGAAAAGATTTGGTTGCTGTTTTGTTCAATTTCACCAAAAATTTCAAGTTAATGCGTTGCTAGCAGTGAACTGAAGATGTCACTTATTGGAAACTTACAGCAGTTGTGTGTGAATACCCAATCTTTAATATATAACACTCGGTGTGACTGTGAACCATGTGGTTTTATCCTCATAATCATTATTTAATAGCCATCCCTCGTATGTGTCCTATTAAAATATGATTAGGCTCATACTATAATAGTGGCATTAAAAAAACAGAAAAAAACAAATCCTGAATCGCAGTTATTTGTATGACAGTTAATCATCAACTAAAATTTCATGATTGTGACAGCCCTGGCTGTATATCTTGTATGAAATGTACAAGTTTAGTTCCTTAGGCGTCAAATTAAAGTCTGCCGTAATATCAAGAAAACTAAATCCCCAGTATACATGTCTGAGAAACCTAAAACCACATAAACTATTTTCATTTTCCTTTTCTCTTTTTTCTTTGTTATCAGCAAATCCTTTCAACCTCATCTTCTGGCATAGGGCGCACCTGCAAACTTCTGTGGAATGAAGTAGAAGCACTTCAGTATTAGAGGATAATAGGTCATCCACCCTCAAAAAGAAGCTTTCTGGTGAAATTGTGCTCCGGGCATCATCAACTCAGACTGGAAAAAGTCTGAGATCACAAGTTCTGCTTTTCACAGTTTTTGAATGTATTGCTAGAAGACATGACATGAAAACACTGCAACACAATCCTCAGGCTGTTGGCATTTTGGTGTCATTTATTACTGTGAATCAACTTACAGTTGATTGACGGTGGGAACCATCACCACAATCTTCATATATAATACACCAATCTTCATATATAATACACTTCAGTGGAAATATAGAAGAGTGGAGGACTGTGATCTGTCTTGTGGTTGAAATACAGTTTAGGTTGCATACCAATGTGGTCTTCCTCTTCTTCTTTACCCTTTAATTTGAGTCCAGTGTGGAGGTGAACACTGTGCCAGAGACTTGTAGGTGGAGATGAGTTACAGTGATGCATTACAATTCCTGCTGACCATGAGTAGTGGTCTACAGAGGTCACAGATGACTTACTGACCCTCAAGACAAGTAATTTAAGTAATATTTAAGAATAAAGAATAAGAATAGTGTTCATGTAAAAAATTGAAATGATTATTGAAACCAAATGAAAGCCGGACAGAGCAAATTAATTCACTTTTTGAAACAAATTGTGCGTTGTAGGACAATGAATAACTGGCAACATTGTTTTACTGGCTACAAGGAACCAGAATCTCATTTTTTCTGTCAGTTATGTGGTTTTTTAATCTCTAAGTGGAAAAACCACTTCCTCCAAGTTTGAAATAAATCGGACATTGCGTATACAAAGAAATACATTTCTCCTTGACCCGCATTGAACAAGTTGAGACTTGTAACTGCAGCGACAGAGCATGCAAGGACAAATGACCAAATTTGGGTGGTGGATGCTCGGAAATCTGTGGTTTGTGGTGGAAAGCCTTAGGATTGCTTTCCTTCCCCTTTTCTTGCCCCTGCACTGACCATGATGGTCAGCACCAGAGAAAAGACAAGGGATGAGAAAAGAGACAGATGACACATTGGGTCGAGTGATCAGCACATGATGTTGTCCTTTATGTTATTGCTGAAATCAGCAGGATTTAAACCTAATGCAATAATTACTCCTGACCACAAGGCAGAGATAATATGTTTATCTAATAACCAGCCAGGTTGATAAAGAACATTAAATATAATATAAATGCCCTTCATCCAGTGTATTTATCTGCTCTCTATTCTTGCTTAACCTGCTCATGGTCCTTTTGGGCTGGGTATGTCCCAGCATGGATTACATGAGAGACCAGGTACAAGATGGACTGTTTGCCAGCCAATTACAGAGTTAATGCACATTGTCAGATGCATTTACAGTCACATTTCCATGACATGCAGTAAAGGTCCAGCCGGACCAGGAGTTGATCCAGGGACCAGCTGCTCAGGGCACTAAGGCTCATGTGGTACGAGCCCCCAACCATTCGGCTGAAACTCGCACATAGTCTACCAAATTGTCTAGACCTGCTGCAATCTATTTCCCATACTTTAGTGGATTGCAGCAAGTTTATCATTTGTACGTTAATGTGTTTACTCTTTACTGAATAATAAAAGTAAAAGACAAGGTAGTAAAAATTAGTTCTCAAGAATGGCTGTTGACAAAATTTGTGTACATTTCTTTATCAGCACTTTCAGTGTCATGATGAAATCGCAAAAAAGGAAATGATGAACTACAGTGTCATCCATGTGTGTCCCCCACCCTGATACACACACACACACACACACACACTGTAGGAAGCCCGAAGAGACAGTTCATCCGGTTAGATATCCCCGGTTCCTCTTTTTAACGTATAAAATGTGGAGGTCTGGTCCGAGGAGATCAGTCTTCTCCCATCTGCCAGATCCACCATTCAGCTTCTGCAAAAAACCTCTGAAACATCTCACGCAGTAACCATGCAGCTGTGCATCAGAAGACTGGCATGTCTGGCTGTCCTCGTCGGGGTTCTGGCAATTTACACAACGAATGCTGGTAAGTTGACTTTTTTACACTGCTAGTCTGCTCCAGGACAGCTGGAGCACACATGCTGCAACATCATTACTTTAAGGAATTTTATAGTGGCGAAAATACTCATAACAGCAAATCCTTGTTTTTAGCGCCAATAAAGATTTCCAAGTGCTGCACTGAGGTCAGTGTTGCGAACGTCACAGCTCCCATCCTCGGCTACAGGATACAGAAGAAGAACCTGCCCTGTGTCAATGCCGTCATGTAAGAACCACCTCTTTAGCGTATTAAACAGAGTGATGATCTAACCTCTTATACAGTTGAAAATGCAAATTCTTGAATAAAAACTGGTTTGGATATTGTTACTGAACTTTTCTCTTTTTTCCCCACACAGATTTGAGACAACAGAGGGAGAAGTCTGCAGCCACTGGAAACAGGAGTGGGTGTTCGAGAAGATCATGGAGCTAGAGTGAGTAGGCCTCAGTCAGTCTCCAGAATTAACTATATGCTAGTCGCTTTTTCCAGATATGAGGTATCAACACTTTGATGTGTTGTCTTGGAACATCTCAAAGCCTTATTTTGACTGTTATCTCTTTTTTTGTGTGTGTTTTACAGAGAGGCCCGCAAAGCAAAGAGGACGACTCCTCCTACAACCTCTAGCCAATAGAAAGCACTCCTCACCATCATAAATATCTACTGCCAACTGTATTGAACTAATTTAAAATATTTAAAATGCTTTCTGATGTTATTCTGTGATATTTAATATTTATTATTTATTTGCATGCCTTCTTTATAATTTCCTGCCTGTGCTGTTTGTTAGTTAACATAAGGCTTAACAGAGTTAAAAGATACAAAACATGTCTATGGTGTGCAGTACAAAGTAACACAGCTGAGAGATGTCTGCTGTTTGATACAAACAAAATAAATGTTCTTTTTCACTATCTACACTTCTTGTGGACCACTTGTTTGTTGTATTAAAGGTAGCTGTGCTCATCAAATGACCATTAAGATCTCATACCGTCGCTGACAGAGCCTGCATTCTTACAGATCAATTCTGCCATCTAGTGGGGATTTGTAATTACTGCAATGCAAGCTTCCTTGAAAGGAGTGTGTCATTGAGGGGAGTCACCTTGTCTGAATGGAGCACCAACCCCTCGGGGTGCTGATCTGAAATAGCATAAGAGACTGCCTCCCTGTCAGTCATGTCATGCATTTGCATGAACTCGGAGGGCAGGACAGCTCATCGAAACACCTTCCAGCAGATGTGCTGGCAACATCCTTCACTAAATGCACCAGGCACACACACGTCACGCCACCAAAACACGCACTGTGCTGAACAGCAGTCGACTCAGGCAGCGGCCTTCTGTTATTGTTTGTTCAGAAGGTTTTTTTTAATGTTTAAGAGTTTTCCCCTCCAAAACTGTGTTATGAGTTATTAAATGCTACTTGATGATATGTTATGATTGGTTGAATCATTCTTTAATCACTGTGATTCATTTTAAAAGCATGTTAGCCCCACAGCTGCATTGAAAGTTATATGACTCATTTCAGTGAAACAGTGTTGTAGATTGATAAAACAAATGTGACAACAATGTTGGAGTATTGTCAAGAAAATTTATTTGTTCATGATTATATTCTATATTGGCTGATTAACATGATTAAGCAGATTGACAGCAGGGAAGGAAACAGCATAGTGAGAAAAGCACGATTAAAAAAATTCTCACTAAATCATGGCTAAGTACTTAATCTACGTCAAAGCTGTTCTTCTCAGGTTCCCCTTCATGATAATGAAGTATTAGGGCTGATCCTGCATATGTTAAGGCAAATGAAAGAAATAAGCATTTCTTTTACTTTTTCAGAGATAACATCACCAACATGATTTGAGTACAGTAGATTCAATTTCTCTCAAATTGGCACTCGAATTTATGAATTATTTAACAGCAACTCTCTAAGGCCACAACCTCTCTCTCTCTTTTTTTTTTCTTTTACTAATAGAAACTTTCAGTGTTGTTGAGGAATGATTCTGTGGTAGTGATGATAGATCCACTTCCATTTCCTTTTTTCTTCAGTGTAGCTGGACCAGCCTTGGACATCTTCTTCAGTCTGGCACTATAGAATAGAATAGAATAGTTTTTACTCACAAAGTCCCAAAAACAAAAGAAAATCCCATTCGCACACAGAGCTTGTCCTCATTTTAAAGCACATATCTAAACTGAAACTAGTTGGTGTTATTACCTGAGTAATTCCAGAGTTTTCCTCACCCACTCGTCCTGCCGAGTTGCACATATCTCAATCTTCTTTACCGTGAGGAAACTGCAATAGTGAGACCCATTGTCAGACACACGTGGAGAGCTCTATATCACTGTTTAGTTAAATGTGTGCATGCTCGTGTGCTGTAACTGTCATTTAGTGTTTGTTTTATACGTAAGTGTTGTACTTTCAATACAGATACAGATACTATATTTTTGATAACTTTAAACAAGTTTTGCGACAGACACGTTTTCTGGTCATCTATGTAAAGCCAAGTTTCAACTGCATCTGTGATTTATTTGAACTCTAAATAAAACCTCTAAAATTATATGATTTGAATCATGGAATATCTGATTATAATGATACTTGGTTTGATGCCCAGACCTATTTGTGTAATTGTCTGATTGGATTTTGTCGATCTTAAAGACCTGACAGATTGAGAACAAATAATTTATAAACATCATTTATTGAGATATGGGGCAGACCAAACAGCTGCCTTTTTATAGGTATGAAATGCAGACAGTTTTGACAGCAGAATATTGTGGTTGACAAGACTAATTGCTGTATTTTTATGGTGTGAAATTCTTCAAAAACAACATTAGTGCTGCTTCCCACAAAACCACATTTTTAATGAAATAACTATTATTATTATCAGTGGGTTTTTTTTTTTTTTTGGAATAAATCCAATCAATACAATCACTTTACCAACCCATAAACATGCTATGATCATCATATTCTTCATATTCATTACGTTCAGAAATTGGATTGGAGGATTGGAGATGCGATGTTTTAGTAGAAGAGAGTCTTACATGATTGCCTCCATGCGGCAGATTTCCGTTGAGCGTTGTTCTCTGTAGCCCACTATACGCTGGACAGGCACTGGACTCCTGTTGTATTTCGTACAACAGGATTTGCTTATTTTGGAACCCACTGCACACAAACACACACCTCATTATTAATTAGCTCAGTTTACTGTCCTGGCATAATATGTACTGTATTTTAATCTAACTGAAGAGCAGTAAAATGTGATGAAATAAACTTACGGGCAGCTGGAGCTGGACTGAGGTTACCCTGTATGAGGAAGAGGAGAACGGTTGTCAAGGTGATCATACCTCTGGGAGCCATGTTAACAGTGTAGAGCAACAGCGGAGAACTTACTAAATAAATAACCTGCGCATATATATATATACTTATGCCACTACTCTTTTTTTTTCACCTGTGGCTCCTAAATTGAGGACAGGAAGCCCACTATTACATCATCGCTGCCAAAGTTGCAGACTTTGCACTGATTATAAATTAAGGCTCTACCTTTGCCTTCCTTTACGCAACATCATGACTTGTTTGTGTGGGCCTCGGAGAGTATTTCCGTGGAACTAGTGCACTGATGCATTAGGTTCATATAATCTATATTTATGCTTTCTGGGTTAATAATCACACTGTGAAGTTCATATACAGCACAACCGATTCTAATCGTCACACATTCTTCGCTTCATTTAGATTTCTCTAAAGCCACAGTATATTGCGGCATATTTAGCTCTCAGTGCATAAGCCTGGATAACTACGCCTAAATTACATTTGTGACACAAAATATTGCCTTTATCTTGCGTCGTATACTTTTTGGTGGTGACAAAAATGACTGTAATATCCATTGTCATAATTTGACATTGTAGCTTAAAGCTGTAGTTGGGGTGTTTTACATAATCAGCAGTCTTGAGATTGTTTTGTGGTGAGAACTGATGGAGTATGAGAGGCTTGTCAAAACCCCCCTCCTCGTTAGCCTGACCTATTTAGACTGCAGAAAGCTGACAACTCCGAATGTTGCTCAGCTGACCTAGATAGACACAAAATCTTAAGTTGTAAATGCTCTGTAGTGTACTGTACATCTGAACAACTACATGTACAAGCTGTAAATGACTAGTTGTAAAAATCAACACCTCTTGCTGAGTAAAATACTGTGAAAGCTCCTGCCATAGTCATGAATCATGGCAGCTGCACAGTCACCACGGGTTTTCTGTTACCCCAGTTACACTACATACAGTAAGTGAGTGCATTGCATTTTGCCAGGCAGCATATAAAAACTAAACTGTGGCAGATCATTCTCTCATAGAGGTAGAAGAGAAAATCTGATCCTGCCCCATTCGGAGTGACACTCAGCTGATCCCTGAAGGAGAAATCTATTTTTTGGTTGCCCTTTTCAGAGGGAAATCGCCCTTTTCACGGTGCCAGCAACAGATTAGGGCCACTGTAGCTGATAGGGATTCAGTGTCTTGCTCAAGGACACTCCAGAAGCGCAGATTCTTGTCGTCACGGCACCCAGACAGCTGGAGACAGGCCTGCCAGTTGAATGAGTCTCCAACATCTCACCACATAAACTGTAGCTATGATTAATAGGTGTGTACATGCCAGAAATTAGCTGAATTTTCATCTCCTGCGCCCTCAGACATTTAACTGAAATTACTCAACTTCATAGTAAGTTTTTTTCTTCCACTTAAATTAATGCAGCTTTAAGTACACAGGAATCCACTATAATTATTTAGACAAGAAAGAAATGAGCTGAATTGACATTTTACTGTTGCTATTGTGTTTCTAATGTTCGCATTATTTATTTCTATGGAAATAACTGTCATAAGGAATCACAGCTTGCTATAATTGTTCCTGTGCTGATAGATTTGGCAGATTTAAACATCTATGTTGTGCCTATATTGATATTAAGTTGATAAAGTTACACTTCAGTATTGTTTTTGTCTGTTACAGCCTACACATCACCTTGTCTGATCTAGTAAGTCTAAATTAGTTTTGACTGTTCTGAGCTTTGTCATTTCGTGAGAGTCTGAGACCATGACTCATTATGTTCTCGTTATGATTTGCCCAACTTGTGCCCTCCTTGAAACCTCCTCTGTCCTCCCACTTGGCAGTCAGGCCCACACATCTCAATTTAGCACATCACACAAACTCATGCCACATTTGATGATGTCCAACAGCAGTTTTTGCTACTTTCACCCATAGGGGGGGCAGTGTTGGTATGGGCCGCTGATGGGCGTCAAGCAAGACAT
>BRZM01000902.1:0-42332 GCA_033238685.1 Lates japonicus
TTCCATGGTGATGGGTTAGAAGTGAGGTGGGAGTGAGGAGGGGGGGGGTCATGTTTTATAAGAGTGAAGATAAAAACTCAGAGAGACAGAGATTTTCGTTAAAGCTACGAACATGCACATTACACCTGCTGTGTGAGCAAGACTGATTCTGACAACTTCAACGTTTGTTGCTTAGAGATACTACACTCAGCCACTGACGGACAAAGCCACAGAGCAATCCTGAAGATGAGATCCAGCCTGGGGTTAGCCTCTCTTCTCTGCTTCATCACATGGATGAGCTTGGTCCATGCAAGTGAGTACTGAAAATAAAAGTACGAAATTGTGATTTAGTGTAGGGTAAGACAAAATTAAAGGTACTTAATCTGTCTTTCTCTATGTGTCTTGTTTAGCCCACGGACCCGTGTCAAGCTGTTGTCTTAGGTGGTCCACCACCATAGTCCCACTTGACCGAATCATGAATTACACCATCCAGTCTGAAGGAATCTGTCCCATAAAAGCTGTCGTGTAAGTAGTCCTGCAATGTCATACTGTATAAAACAAAGTCATACAGAACAAATGTCCACATGTATTCCCAAATAAATTTGATTTTTAAAAGGTATCCAGCCATGCAGACAGTTTTGGTTTTACTTGTCCAGGTTTGCTGACGCAGTAAATTATATTTAAAAAGTGTCCCTGTCATTCTGGAAATCCAAAAACCTAACTGTTAGGACTTTTTTCTACTGGAGAATAGTCTCTTTGAAAACAGTTTATAGTGAGAACTGTGTTTTATTCAAAGTATCAATGACCCTGTTTGCAAAGAGATGCTGCTGTTGATTTATTTTTTAAATACAAAATTTTAGTGCATAGAGCCTGGATATTTCTATCTATTTCTATCTATCTACAATCTACCTGGCCTAATATCACAGGAGGTAAATGAGAAAACACTTTTTTTTTTTATTTGAATGAATAAAGAAATTATTAGTCTGTACTTAAAACAACATTAAAAGTGAATTACAATGCCATTAACAACTCACAATCAATTGCAGGTTTCAGACGCAGTCTGGAAAAAGAGTTTGCTCCGACCCTCACAGCAACTGGGCAAAAAGAGCCATGGAGAAGGTGGACGAAGAGACCAAAGCGTTGCTAAAGGTGGAACAGAATGAAGAGGAATTAACAAGTGACAACAAACAAGCAGTGTCCACTACACCAAAAACGCACCATGGAAGAAGGGCAGGACAGGAAAGAGGTGGCAGAGGAAGAGGATCCAGGGCAGTGAAGAGGTGGCAGAGAAGACGTGGCTGAGGAATCATAAGACAAGTCAAAGTCACCTCTGCCAACACACATCGCTCCTTCCAGTTGGACTTGTCCTGCTATATCACATATATCAACTATAAACAAACTGAAACAAAAATAGACTGATAATGATTTAATATGCAGTATATATTTAAATATATATTGACCATACCTTGTTGTATTAAGGTGCGTCTATGTTGAAATGTACATGTGGCTCTTCCCACTGTCAGTTGCCAATAAAATCTTTCTGAGGTGATGATGTTGTGTTGTTATGAACAAACACACACATGAAGAATTTTAAACTGGCTGTCAGTAGCTCTCATTACACACAGTGCAAGTAAGAAATGTACAGGAAGGAAACCAACATAGACATACTGCCAGACAGAAATAACAAGTGTATACATGAGTGTGGCTCTGGAGCTCAAAAGCAGAGTTAGGACCTTTTATATTCTACTGACGTGTTACAGGACTCCAATTAGACCCTGAGGTCACAGGCGGTCACAATTAAAGTCTGACCAATACTGGATTATTCAGGTACTGATATGATATGATTGTACAGTGCATTCAGAAAGTATTCAAACCCCTTTCACATTTTGTTATGTTGCAGCCTAATGCTCAAATTGTTTCAGTTCATTTTTCCCTCATGAGTCTACTCTCAACAATACCCTACAATGTCAAAACAAAAGCATAATTTTTACATTTTTAAAAACATTAAAACATTTATTAAACAATAAAAAATGAAATATCACATTGCCATAAGTATTCAGACCCTTTACTTAATACTGAAGCACCTTTGGCAGCAATTATCTATCTATCTATTCTCGATCTAAGCTACTCCTGGGTTGTCTTTGCAGTGTGCATAGGGTCGTTGTTCTGATGGAAGGTGAACTGTTGGCCCAGTCTGAGGTCTTGAGTGTTCAGGACCAGGTTTTCATAAAGGACATCTCTGTACTTTTGTTCTATTCAGCTTTCCATCAACCCTCACCAGTCTCTCTGGCCCTGCCACTGAAAAATACCACCACTCTTCAGTGTTCAATTTCCCCCAGACATGACACTTGGAATTGAGGCTGAATCATTCAATCTTAGTTTCATGAAACCATTTTGTTTCTTTGTGCAATCCCCAAGCTTTTTTCATGTGTCTTTCACTTCATAAAGCCGGGATGGTTGTCCCTCTGGAAGTTCCTTCCATCTCCACACAGTTAAATTAACAATAAACACATTAACTGAAGGGCTGGTTGGAAAGTTCCTGTGCCTGGTGAGCTAACCAGTAAGATGCTAGCTAACTGGTAATATGCTGATGCTAACCAGCTACAATAGCTCATTAGCTAGCTTGGCTAAAAGGACGATAAGATTTGAGGACTGGTTTCTGGCAGGGCAGGGTCAACATGTTCTCACTCCCAACTCATCACATCTGGACACATGGTCAGGACCTCTTGGTATCACTTTATAATATAACTGGGTAGCCTTTTAGCATAAAATGTACTTTTCAATACCACTTCCACCCACTTCCACCATCATTTTTTTCTCCTTTCCTCATGGAAACTCTAGTGCGGCTTAAAACTAAAACTGCTTTGTCGCCATCATAACCACTACCTCTTTCATTACAGGTCATGCACACCCACACAGATGTTTTCACTCATTCAATCTGATTAGTCCTCTGCTAATGATGTTAGATGCAGTGGAGGGAGAAACAACCCATATTCCAGCTTGGGAACGTTCATACATAATTCCAAGATGGTTTACCCCAGTGTTATTAAACCAGATATGTAACCTAAATTTGTTTCTTTTGTTGTGTCACGTATTTGTGGTAGTTGGTTACCAAGTGAAACCAAATGGGCCATTCTGCCAAATTCCATTTCCATCCCTAGGACATTATATGAATATACAGTATATGCCTGCAAATTACCTGTAAAATACATTGTATTGTTACACAAAGTGTCCTGCGCAAATATATAATTGCAAATTTAAAATATATAATTTAAAGCATTAATAAAACTACTTAGAATACTGAAATCCCTCAGAAATCTTATTTCTTTTTGCACTGTTGTGTGACTCTATATCCCATTTCTGCTTTAAATGAATTTTTAAAATAAGAAACCCATAATATCATACTTAAAATATACATTTTAGTCATGTCCCTGGGTTTTCACTCAGTCCCGTACCCTATACCATTTATCCTTAAGGGTTTGTTGGTCAGTTGTTGGTCGGTTGGTTTGTTGAGCTTATTTTCTGCAATAATCCAAAACTCAATGAAGAAATCTCATTGGTTTTTGGTTGAGGGAACCAGGGTGATGCTAACTTGGTCTACAAAAAATATGTCATCCCTGCACCACTTTATTCGGAGAGTCCCATGTAAATCCCCTTAAAAAAATTTCATCTCATTAAATTCTTATCTTTTTCCTCATGGGAAAGAGGGACTATTATGAGCCTTGCTTGGCTTTTGCTGACCCGTCTAGCCTGGTCAGTCTAACTGACTGGCTTTCTAACCATCTTAACCAGCTTGACCAGCTTGACTAGCAGACACCAGTTTAGTCTGGCTGGGTTACTGAGTTGTCTGACCAGGCTGACCAGCTTGTCAAACCTTGTAAATCAGCTAAACCAGCCTAACACTGGCTAAGATCATCTAAAACCAGCAACCATCTTAAGCACTCACAGCTCATCACATATGGATGCTTGGTTAGGACCCCTTGGTGTCATTTTTTGGGTGCCTTTTTAGTGTAATTCTTCAACATGCAGAGTACACTACAGCATGAATTAGGGATACATCTATTAACACCAGCTCAGGCATCAGGAGGTTTGGGTGGATGGTGGAGATACAAAAGGCATGACTGTCAAACCAGAGACCAGGTTTTACATCCATAGTCTTGTCTGTGGTTCAGTTGAGGCAGCAAAAGCATTTTGGTTAATGCTAAAGAAAGATAATGGTTTTGTTAAATATAGATGAACATGATGAGTGTGAAGTAACTATTAACCTTTTTCTGTATTAAACCAGACCATGATCAACTCTAGTAGTCACTATAAATGGATATTATACCACATAATCTGACATTTTGGTGGAAAACAAATATGTCCTCTGTGAACATTTCACTGAGACTTTCAGAATAAACATATTTGCAACTTGCCAAGTCTGTAAATTGACGATATATTTTTTCTGATTATGTTTGATAAAAAATATAAAAATGTTTTATACAAAATGTATTTACTGTTGCAGTTTAGTTGTATTGAAGCATACTTTTGAGGAGACGGCTCTCATATCAAACTGCACATTCAAAAATGACACTAAAGGGAGCCTCACCAAGTACCTGTATGTGACAACTTGGGTGTGAGACCATGTTGGCAGGGTTTAACAAAGCTGGATGGTTCACCACAGCTAATATGGTAACTTCCTCCATTTTGGATTCACCATCCTCAAAGGTCACCACTGTCAAGAGGGTTTAGAGTTGTCAACCCAGCTTCGCATGTCAAACCTCACCAAGCTCTGTTTGCAGATTTACATTGCCTCCACAAGCAAATCCACTAATCCTAGCAATTCCTATCAAACAAAAAAATTTTGGCTGGA
Organism: Lates japonicus; assembly: GCA_033238685.1. NCBI lineage: Eukaryota > Metazoa > Chordata > Actinopteri > Centropomidae > Lates > Lates japonicus. The sequence goes on from BRZM01000902.1 coordinate 4,832, forward strand.
AATTTCATAGTTTTACATACTGATATGAAACAAATAGCCTACAAAAACAAGATGCCAGTCAAACACACATGTAATCATGAGAAAGAGCCAAAAATAGTTTCAGCCACCTGTGTGGGTGTATCATGGATGCACAGGGCCATTAAACAGAGTTTGGCTGAGAATGTTACTGTCATTGATGTGTGTGTGGTTGACAACAAAATGAAAGTTATTTTGACTTAAACCTGTTACAAACCTTTTTGTAAGAATGTGTATTTATTTTTCATTCTTCTTAACTAATGAAACAGAAGAAATTTCCCCCAGAGCTGATCTAACTATTTGAAAAATTCAATTATTTTTCAGCCACCAAACTTTACATACTATCAGTGAGTCTTAAAGTAGAAGCAACGTGGCTTATAAAGTGAGTGTAGTGGAAACTGACAAGTATTTCTTGTCAGTTGTATGTGTGAATGTGTACACATATCTATGAAGGTTTGTACTTTGAGTGATGCACCAGCTGTATGTGTTGCATTGTGGGAAGGGCTGTGGTTGGTCTATTTCTCATCTCTGGCTGATGAGGGGTGAACTCATTGTTTCCTCTCCCCACTGTGACTATCCTCCACACTGACGGGTTAGAAGTGAGGTGGGAGTGAGGTGGAGGGGCTCATGTTTTATAAGAGTGAAGATCAAAACTTGAATGATCAGAGAGACAGAGACCTTCACTAAAGCTACAAATGTACAATGTGTACATTTGTGCGTCTGCTGTGTGAGCGAGACTGATTCTGACATCTACTAAACCAAGCCAGGAGATTATTTTCTGAGTGATTTAGATTGTAAACGTTTGTTGCTTAGAGATACTACACTCAGCCACTGACGGACAAAGCCACAGAGCAATCCTGAAGATGAGATCCAGCCTGGGGTTAGCCTCTCTTCTCTGCTTCATCACATGGATGAGCTTGGTCCATGCAAGTGAGTACTGAAAATAAAAGTACAAAATTGTGATTGAGTGTATGGTCTGAATGTTTATCAAGACAAAATTAAGGGTACTTAATCTGTCTTTCTCTATGTGTCTTGTTTAGCCCACGGACCCGTGTCAAGCTGTTGTCTTAGGTGGTCCACCACCATAGTCCCACTTGACCGAATCATGAATTACACCATCCAGTCTGAAGGAATCTGTCCCATAAAAGCTGTAGTGTAAGTAGTCCTGCAATGTCATACTGTATAAAACAAAGTCATACAGATCAAATCTCCACCTGTATTCCTAGATAAATGAGATTTTTAAAAGGTATCCAGCCATGCAGACAGTTTTGGTTTTATTTGTCCAGGTTAGCAGACACAGTAAATTATATTTAAAAAAAACAGCAATGTCTCTTTCCAGAAAGCGCCCCTGTCATTCTGGAAATCAACTGGCAATCATAACTATTTTCTACTGGAAAATAGTTTATAGTGAGAACTGTGCGTTATTCCCTGTTTGTAAAGAGATGCTGCTGTTGAAATACCAAATTCATATTTCAAAACCATAACAAACTATCTACATGGCCACACACCGCTGTAGGTACATGAGAAAACACATTTTCGTTTTAATTCAAATGGACAGTCCATTTAAGAAATTATTAGTCTGTACTTAAAACAACATTAAAAGTGAATTGCAATGCCATTAACAACTCAATCAATTACAGGTTTCAGACGCAGTCCGGAAAGAGACTTTGCTCTGACCCTAACAACAGGTGGGCAAAAAGAGCCATGGAGAAGGTGAACGAGAAAACAAAAGCGTTGCTAAAGGTGAAACAGAATGAACAGGGATCAGCAAGTGACAATAAACCAGCAGCGTCCACTACACCAAAAAAAGAACCACTGAAGAAGGGCAGGACAAGAAAGAAGGTGCAGAGGAAGAGGTCAAGGGCAGTGAAGAGGTGGCAGAGAAGACGTGGCTGAGGAATCATAAGACAAGTCAACCACTGCCAACAAACATTGCTCTTTCCAAGTGGTCTTGTCCTGCTATATCACATTAACTGTAAACAAACCTGAAACTGAGTTTTATATATCATTATATTGAAAATTAAATATGCAGTATATATATATATATATATATATATATATATATATATATATATATATATATATATATATATATTGACCTTTTATATATGTATGTCTGTGTCAGAGTGTATATATATATATAAAGTCTCAATAAACAACAATAAAGTCTCTCAGAGTAAATTATGTGTTGTTGTTATGAACAAATGGAACATAATTTGAATCAGAATTGACCAAGTATGTGGTTACATGTGAGGAATTTTAACCTGTTTCTCTGTAGCTCTCACTGTGTTTATACACAGTGCAAGTAACAAAGGTACAGGAAGGAAACCAACATAGACATACTGCTAAACAAAGATAAGAAGTTTAGACATGAGCATCATAGATACGGTTGTTATATACAACAAGTAGGTATTAACATAGAACATACAGATCAGCTGAACAAACATACATGGCTTATTTATCTGTTCATGAGTGCCTGATGTGACATACAGTGCTCTATAGCACTTAAAATAGTGCTCAGATAAATTACCATGGAACAGGGTGTTTGGGGTTTTATATGATTTTCCTTACTGAGTTGATAGACGCAAGTCCTAGATCTGAGCAGGTCAGCATTGAGTGTACATGGAAACCTGATTTGTCTTGTGTCATGCCCAATCCAAACCAGACTTTGATGGAGGAGTGGACTCAGTGATTGTTGTGATAATTTTGGTCATTAGCCATGGGAAAATGCAGCATACTGTTACTTATCTTTGTTACACATTATCAAATTGAGAATCAGTATGTCATGCCCGAATATCACATCATACTGCACACAGATTACCAAAGAAACTTTCCTGAATGTGAAGTGAATGGAAACCTACAGATAATAATCAGAGGTTAATTTTTGCTTTGGTCATTTGCCAAACACATGCTGTTGTAGTAAGGCAGTAAATTCACATAATACATTTCTTGTTTTGTTTTTTTGATAACACAGGCTTTTAGTTTGTAAATTCCAATATCTAACTGTCTGTAGCTATTATAAAAAATGTTTATATGTGTTTATATGTGTCTATATGTGTATGTTTGATATTTGTGTTATGTTGATGCCTCTCTTTTTCAGGTTTTCAGTGTTTGGTTTCATTTGAAACCGGGGGGCTGCTTTACCACCATTACCACCACATCCTGAGGGCTTGGCATGCCTGTGTGTGAGCAAATGTTTGTGGCTGCCTAATTCAGCTGAAGAGTATTAGTAGAACTGTGTCCTCTCTTCTAAGAAAAGTAAACACAGTGTGACAAAATCTTTCGTCAACTATATTTGTGGGTGAAAACAACATTAATTTAGAATATAAGACTCCTTAGAAGCTACACTAATCAATTATTTTATATTAAGAATAGAAAAAACACTATGTGCGATGTGAAATGTGGCACCTGTATGATGAATCTACAACTAACTATCACTCGACTGCAGTTCCCCTTAGGTTCAGTGGAGCATTTTAGCTTCACTCTCTCATCTACCCTGTCTCCAACTGCATCAAACAGCTATTTACTGCAAAGAAAAGCTCTAATAAACATTTCTTGCACTTTTCTACCTGCCCAGCATTAAAAATCAGACATTAGCTGGTGAACATAGTGGAGCATTTAGTTACTAAAGACCCACATATTCCCTAAGCCGTGGGTAGAGACCAAAACAGAAGCCACAAGAGAGTGAATGTTGGACTTACATTCATCAGGTGGCCAGAAACATGACTCCAGATGAATGCTAATGTAGCTCCATGTCTGGTTGATGTTTAAAAAATAAACTCTTTGCTAATCTGTTTTTCATGTAAACCAGGAGGTAATGAGTTAATGCTGTGTTTACAGCTTGTTGTGCCGCTCTCATGTTGCCAAAAAATCAAGTATCAATATAAAATATAAATCAAAAGACACTGTATAGGATTTTTAAGGTAGATGGTACAGCATTTAAGTTATTCTTAGGAGACACTGTTATACATTATGGAGGTATTTTGGACAAAGACACCCAGGGCACTTAAACCTGTATTTAAGCTTAGACAGCCAACTAGGAAGTTCCATTTATGGAGTTGGGGTCAATAGTGCACTCAGTCACAGATGTACACAGTAAAATCTGTATTGTCTTTTGCATAACTACTATGAGTGACTATGAGTGAGTCTTCTGACATTACCTGTGTGTGTGTGTGTGTGTGTGTGTGTGTGTGTGTGTGTGTGTGTGTGTGTGTGTGTGTGTGTGTTTGTCCATAATGTAAGGTACGTGTGCACTGGAGAGGTGTTCTGTGGTTAACCTAAAAGGAGGAAAATGCTATCTCACACGATTTCTTTCAACTCCACACAACATCAAACAGAACTCAAGTCACTGGGGCATGGGAACATTCTCACATATTCTCACACACACACACACACACACACACACACACACACACACACACACAGAGAGAGAGAAAGTAAATATACATTCTCCCACCGTTCGTGAAGGCATGAATAATAATCTCTCACTATCTGTGATTGCAGCTCTGTGAAGTACTTGAGGATCCCACAATGCTTTGCAAAAAGACAACAGATGTTACAACAAACTTTGTCTGATGCTCTTTTATTTAGTGGTTGATGATGACACTATAATGACACATATGCCAGTGGAAAATATATGCAAAAACGCAGCATTGTCGAGACTAGGACAAGACAGAGAAGTCTGGTCTTGTCTAGTAGTTTTATACCTACAGGTTTATATCACACTTTCAGCATGTTCACACTAATATTTACCGTATATCACATTTATTTTCACAGCAATATCCAATCACCGTTGATTAAAAAAAAGTCAGTACGTGAACAGCTCAGTCATACAAGTAGCAATAGTGGTGGGCTACTATGCAATGGATGGGGAAAACCCATAACACTGTGGTTCTGAGAAAACGTTGCATCAACCTCAAACACTCTCCTCTCTCAGCCCCTCGCGCCTCCCCCCAGCTGTGGAGACTGAGCTGTACTCTCTCTTTCAACCCACAGTAAATGACTGTTTTTCACATCATTTAGTTAGCACCACCAATTGATGAAACATGTGATCTGAAAGCCCCTAAAACTTCCACCTGGTCAGCCTGAAGCCCACCACATCACATCATCAGAGTGGGGGAGATGAAATAATGACCATTAGGAATGAGTAAAAATAGTTAAACTGACTAGACTAGAATGGTCAGCTATGGTCTTGATAAATACATTTGAGTGTACTACTTTATTAAAGAAATGTTTGTGTTGGGATGACATTTATGTAGTGGTTTTCAGTATGCTGAATGAGGCGGTATTAAAGGTTGTATGTGGTTAGAGAACAGCTCTGGGGGCACTGAGTCTAGCTTTGACCTCACACCTGGTGACACTGTTATGTATGGTATGCTAAATATATTTTAAATCTCTCAGCTCAAAGATGTATAACATCATACAGTACTGTTTATCCTTGTATGCACTGAGGGATGGACAAAATCTGCCTGTGATGAAACCAGAACACTGATACAATACAAATTCAACATTATAGGGGATATAAAGGAATACCTTAGAGCTATTTTTACTTATTTCACACGGTTTATGCACATATTCTCTCCACCCCTTACACATGAAATTAAGAATCTCTGCATCTTTCATTCAACTAACAATTATGGCACTACATTCATCAGGTGGCCAGAAACATGACTCCAGATGAATGCTATACGTAGTCTACATGTCTGCTTGATGTTTTTAAAAAATAAACTCTTTTGCTAATCTGTTTTCTGCAAACCAGGAGGTAATGAGTTAATGCTGTAAGTTAAGGCTTGTTGTGCCGCCTTTCTCATGTTGCCAAAAAATCAAGTATCAATATAAAATATAAATCAAAAGACACTGTATAGGATTTTTAAGGTAGATGGTACAGCATTTAAGTTATTCTTAGGAGACACTGTTATACATTATGGAGGTATTTTGGACAAAGACACCCAGGGCACTTAAACCTGTATTTAAGCTTAGACAGCCAACTAGGAAGTTCCATTTATGGAGTTGAGGTCAATAGTGCACTCAGTCACAGATGTACACAGTAAAATCTGTATTGTCTTTTGCATAACTACTATGAGTGACTATGAGTGATTCTTCTGACATTTGCCTGTGTGTGTGTGTGTGTGTGTGTGTGTGTGTGTGTGTGTGTGTGTGTTTGTCCATAATGTAAGGTACGTGTGCACTGGAGAGGTGTTCTGTGGTTAACCTAAAAGGAGGAAAATGCTATCTCACACGATTTCTTTCAACTCCACACAACATCAAACAGAACTCAAGTCACTGGGGCATGGGAACATTCTCACATATTCTCACACACACACACACACACACACACACACACACACACACACACACACACAGAGATAGAGAAAGTAAATATACATTCTCCCAATCGTCAGGAAGGCATGAGAATAATAATCTCAATATCTGTGATTGCAGCTATGTGAAGTACTTGAGGATCCCACAATGCTTTGCAAAAAGACAACAGATGTTACAACAAACTTTGTCTGATGCTCTTTTATTTAGTGGTTGATGATGACACTATAATGACACATATGCCAGTGGATAATATATATGCAAAACGCAGCATTGTCGAGACTAGGACAAGACAGAGAAGTCTGGTCTTGTCTAGTAGTTTTATACCTACAGGTTTATATCACACTTTCAGCATGTTCACACTAATATTTACCGTATATCACATTTATTTTCACAGCAATATCCAATCACCGTTGATTAAAAAAAAGTCAGTACGTGAACAGCTCAGTCATACAAGTAGCAATAGTGGTGGGCTACTATGCAATGGATGGGGAAAACCCATAACACTGTGGTTCTGAGAAACGTTGCATCAACCTCAAACACTCTCCTCTCTCAGCCCCTCGCGCCTCCCCCCAGCTGTGGAGACTGAGCTGTACTTTCTCTTTCAACCCACACATAGTAAATGACTGTTTTTTTTCACACATCATTTAGTTAGCACCACCAATTGATGGAGTTACGTGATCTGAAAGCCCTAAAACTTCCACCTGGTCAGCCTGAAGCCCACCACGTCACATCATCAGAGTGGGGGAGATGGAATGGCGCCATTAGGAATAGGTAAAATGATGTCCGACTAGACTAGAATGAGTCAGCTATGGTCTTGATAAATACATTTGAGTGTACTACTTTATTAAAGAAATGTTTGTGTTGGGGATGACATTTTATGTAGTGGTTTTCAGTATGCTGAATGAGGGCGGTATTAAAAGGTTGTATGTGGTTAGAGAACAGCTCTGAGGGCACTGAGTCACAAAGCTTTGACCTCACACCTGGTGACACTGTTATGTATGGTATGCTAAATATATTTTTAAATCTCTCAGCTCAAAAGATGTATAACATCATACAGTATACTGTTTATCACTTGTATGCACTGGGGATGGACAAAATCTACCTTGTGATGAAACCCCATGAACACTGATACAATACAAATTCAACATTATAGGGGATATAAAGGAATACCTTAGGAGCTATTTTTACTTATTTCACACAGTTTATGCACATATTCTCTCCACCCCCCTTACACATGAGAACAAGAATCTCTACCATCTTTCATTCAACTAACAGTGGCACTGCTCTTAGACTCAACTATGTTACTATAGTGAATATCTTTGTTTTATGATCTTTTTACGGAGATGTGGAGCATATAAAGAGATGAGGTGATACAGTAGCAGAATGAGCTTCTAGATGCTGAGATACAGTATTTTAGCTTTTTCTCCAAACACACACTTAGACAGTAATATTGGATCCTGCAACTCACAATTACCAGAACGTAGCCGTTATATTATGACCATTTTTATTATCTAATGTTGCTCAGTATCACTGTACAATGAAAGTAACAGGTTATTCACATATTTACATTCAAACAAACCAGTTTAACATAATAGAAATGAAAATTAAACAAAGTAGCAAATATGATATTATGTACAATAATAATATAAGATATTTAATTTCACTAAAATGAGGTCAAAAAACATTCAAAGTCTGTGAATCTCAAACACTATAGCAAAAGGACATTTTCGTTTCAATTGTGCTTTATTTTTGCGTGAAAGTGGACGTTGTGTCAGTGGTGGCGTTGGTGTGTGGAGGTACGTCGGAGTTGCCAGTTCTTTCCATCTATGAAGGCCATGCTTGTCTGTGTCCATATTCCCTTGGGGTCAGAGCAGATTCTCCTGTCTCTCAGCGTGGTGAATCTATTGAAAATCACAACACAGAAAAAACACAGTCAGTAACATGTTGCAACATTTCTGAGGAAAAGGTTTTTGTTTAAAACTTCACAAATCCTGGAATAACAACTGTACTTAATTCTGAATGTTCAATGTTACCTGTGTCTCTAAGTGTTCCACATTTTACTTTTGGTTGGTATCAAAAGACCCAAGACCATGTAGTGACAAATATGCACACAAATCTGACACAGAATAGTCTTGCTGACTTACACCACTGCATGTAGCTGGCATGATGGTTGACTTTGGATGTAGTAACTCTTCAGCATGTTTCGGTGGATTTGAGTGCTTGAAATTGTCAAACAGCAACTTGCTAAGCCACCTTTGAACAAACACACAAGACTCCATCATTATCATCATCATCATCTAACATTAAAAAGAACATTGCACTGTATATGGAATAACACAGATGTGCATAAAAAAGTTCATATTGTCCTTACCTTGCGCTGAGGCTGTGGACACCATGGCAGTTACAAGTAAAAGCGAGACAAAGGCAAGACTTGTCATTGCGTGTCTCTGGCTAAGACAGATATGATGTCTAGTTTGCACTGCAAGCCCTTTTTAAGCCCACCAACACAGTAAACACATTCATTTATGCCACTTGCAACTCGAGCGTGCTGCACCCACAGATATGCACACAGGTGGAAAGTAGACTGCATATTTCCTCCCCCAGCAGCTCACCAGTGCGGTCTTTGCCCCTCGACTCACTCATATCTGGTGGTCTGAGGGTGTCAATACATTTTCCACTGCAGGAGAATGTGGTCTTTGCATGTATTATAATATTTGCAATTCAAATAATTATGTGGAAATTACGTGAAACATCCAGACCTGTAACACGAGGCACTTGATTGTAATCTTCATGGTCAGTGAAAGTGATGATATCACTGCTTCACTACACTGTACTTTAAAGGGATCACTGCACATTTATTGACACTTTTCCACACAGACTTTTAACTTTCTTATTATTATCATGCTGATGACAAAGCAACCAGAGAAACGGTAAGCAACCAGAGATGTGGTTAGTATAAACCATTCTGTCCACTGGTAACTTGTATAACTCAGAGGAATCTTAAAACAAGATTCACACGCAAAGGGAAAACCTTATAAGTAACTGCAAGGTTAAGGTGATTTCCTGTATTATAAATAAATAATCAATCTTGCTTTCTAACACGGAAGCTCTCTCCTTTTTTTGAGGTGGGTTTTTCTTCGTGCTACTGACGCTCATGTACTCATTTCTGCAACCACAATGCACATAGATAGAGAAGATATATGCCACTTTGTTGGTATCATGGCATTTGCATGAACATGAGGTTTTATACACAAATACAAATGCACTACATTCACTGATTACAGCAGCCAGATGTTGTTATGTTCCACTGAAACCCACATGGTTTGTGGTCACCTCTGTACTTTCAGGCACAGGAGGAAGAGCCTGGCAGCAGAGACTGACTGCAGTGCATGCCACAAGCGCTCAAGTCCTGAATAAAACTGGGTCACTAAGAAAACAGACACACATCTGGTAGGAGTGAGGATCATTTTGCCAAAACCACAAGAGAAGGGGTGCACTGATACATAATTAGCTTAATGTTTATCATTATTCTAATCATGACCGTAAGATTAACAGGTACATTTTAAATAGTATGGTTGCACTTTTACTAATGTCCAACAGTGGCTGCTGCACATGTAAACACGTCTGTCAGGTGAAGGAAACGAGTAAATACGAGATGGATGTTGATTGGGTAAAACTAGTGAGAGCAAATGTTGCCATTTTACTCTAAGTTTTAACGTCAAGGTTAACTAAGGACAAAGTTTATTGCGGTATGCGATACTGCGGTCCATTAGGCCCATTAGGAAGACTGGAATTTATTGTATTTTTTATGAAAAACCGTTTGGTGAGTACCAGTCCTATGCTAATGTTAGCTTACCACAACGTAAGCTAACTACGTTAATGTTAGGTCTACTTTCATGACTGAAAGTCTAAATCAGTAGGCCTAGAAGAATTGTTGTGTTTTACATTTCACCTCTGTATATTCATACAACAGAAATGAACAGTGGCTGTACTTACTGTATGTTGTGGTTACGCTGTTTTTTTTAAACAGTCAGAGTCAAAGTAAGTCAGAGAGACGCTATGGTGAGCGAGAGGCCAGCTGACCAACTCTGCATGGAGGAGGAAGCCAGGGACTGTCCCTGGACTCGGACTCGGACATGCCTGATTCTGTAGGATTCCAGGTAAGCTTAAAAAACTTAATGTGTATTACAGAGCTTTACAGTACGTTTCAGCTCACTGTTGGCTTTGGTTCAGTCCCACTGTTCTCATAGCCACGGGTTCAGCCACAACAGGCAGCGCTTTTTTCAGAGGAAAAGGTTTAAAGACACAGCTAGCAACCAGCTGGTGAACATACTGGAGCATTTAGCCGTTAGCGGACTTCAAATTAATAATTATGTCTCTCCTTAACTGCTGGTTGTGTAAATGAGCAACTGTTTGCTAGCATGTTGTGCTTATAACTTGTTTTATGCAACTGTTTTTGAAGGCACTTACATGATGACTCATATTGTGCTGATAGTAGATCAGATCAGAAAAGGCCCATCAACAGTCTGTGATTTTGGAAGGCAAGGGTGTACAATGTGTTTTGTCATTTCATCTGAAGGAGTTGTTAACTCTTTCATAAAGCACTAGTTTTATTCCCTATCCTCTGATTTACAGTTTCATTGGCCTCCAACACATTCTTTAATAAGTAATTTGTCACCAGTTTGTAGAAAGGCAGCACAGGGAGAGTGGTTGGCTGTGTGTGAGTCCCTGTCTCTTATTCAGATGAGGCAAAACTGTGGGAATGACTAAGACGACTATTTTCTTCTCATAATGCAGAACATGAAATGGGAATCACTCATGAGAACCAATTCTGTAGAAAAATTAGATTATATTTATAAAGTGACAAAAGTGAACACAAAGCTAAAATGAAATCAGGAATCCAGCTGTCCTACAGCCACCATGTCTCTGTAGAAGTTATCTTAAAGTCAATGACCACAGATGAAGCAGTTGTTCTGTCACTTTTAAAAATGACAGTGTAAGTGGAATTTTTTTTAGATAGGTCCATTATGTTTAATTGACTCTAACCTGTCCCTTCTTAATGACAGCCCGTTATTATGACTCAGGATTAATCACTGATATCCCTTAGTTGGACTGCCAGAGTGCTGAGGTCTGCGGCACTGTGAGGCTTTCCTACCAAGTCTCCAAGCAAGTTGGAGCCAATAGAGATAATGACATGAGAGAAGTCATGACGCAGTGGAGCAATCTGCCTGGACTCTTTAATTCGAAGAATCCTCGTAATAAAACTTGATAAATGAGGCAAATAAAAAAGGACTCTCTTTTTCAACATATAGTTCAGAAGGTGCAACCCATGTTTCGCAATTGTATCTTCCTTTAAGTGAAGCAGAGCACACTGTTAATGCTTCCTTCCTCATTTTGAGTTATCATTTCTGCTTTTCATTGACCTGGAATTTCGATGTTTCATTAAAAAAAAAAAGAAAATAGAAATCCGGTAAAGTCTGCTAAATATCAGCTGACATGCCTGCCAACCAAACTGGTGGATTAACAGTCTACTGTATAAAGCTGTATGTTTTGAAGTCCATTAATACAGATTATTTTAACTGTGATTTTTAAAATGATTAGATTTTAGATAAATGTAATATCACTAATGATTTTGTGAACAGTGGAAGCATATGTCATTTGAATGCGGGTTGTTTTACAAATATCATTTAATATTAGGTTATCATCAATCAAATTTACTGCAAGACCCAAGTCTTTCTGTAACAAAAGCAACTTTTGAAATGATAGTTTGGTGAAATCTAAATCTTGTGAAATATAGGCTAGGTCAGAAATCACTCACTACTCACTGTATAGTGGACTATATGGAAAGTTTGCAATTTTGTAGTGCTGTCTGAATGTATAGTGAGCATTATTATGTCCTGTATAGTGGACTCATAGTATCCCATGATGCATTGTGAAAAGTAGTGTACAACTGATGGTCACTAACCAAGCAATATATCCCATCATGCACTGAGCTTGTGCTGAAAGAGAGAAAATCACCTGGCACGTTTTAATTGTGTGACAGTAACTAACTGTGCAGAGATTATCAGTAACTCTGATTATTGATCACTTAAAGTGATTTCTTTACGTTGTCATTTGTGTCATATCTGCCCTGTGGAATTATTGTTCACAAAGCTAAAAGCAAACACAATGTTCCAGTATTCAATGCCAATAAATGGCTCTTTTTCTTCTTAAGGTGTACGAGGTATGGCTATTAAATAACGAGACTAATGCTGTGATACAGTGTTATTGAACATAAACATTTTTCAATGTGTTTTTCCTTCAACATACTCTCTTTCTGCATCAACACACGGCTGCATTCGGGTCTTCTACTAATCAAAGCAGTGCAGTCATGTGCACATGACATGCAGTGCTCCCCATACAATGTACGAAAAGATTTGGTTGCTGTTTTGTTCAATTTCACCAAAAATTTCAAGTTAATGCGTTGCTAGCAGTGAACTGAAGATGTCACTTATTGGAAACTTACAGCAGTTGTGTGTGAATACCCAATCTTTAATATATAACACTCGGTGTGACTGTGAACCATGTGGTTTTATCCTCATAATCATTATTTAATAGCCATCCCTCGTATGTGTCCTATTAAAATATGATTAGGCTCATACTATAATAGTGGCATTAAAAAAACAGAAAAAAACAAATCCTGAATCGCAGTTATTTGTATGACAGTTAATCATCAACTAAAATTTCATGATTGTGACAGCCCTGGCTGTATATCTTGTATGAAATGTACAAGTTTAGTTCCTTAGGCGTCAAATTAAAGTCTGCCGTAATATCAAGAAAACTAAATCCCCAGTATACATGTCTGAGAAACCTAAAACCACATAAACTATTTTCATTTTCCTTTTCTCTTTTTTTCTTTGTTATCAGCAAATCCTTTCAACCTCATCTTCTGGCATAGGGCGCACTCCTGCAAACTTCTGTGGAATGAAGTAGAAGCACTTCAGTATTAGAGGATAATAGGTCATCCACCCTCAAAAAGAAGCTTTCTGGTGAAATTGTGCTCCGGGCATCATCAACTCAGACTGGAAAAAGTCTGAGATCACAAGTTCTGCTTTTCACAGTTTTTGAATGTATTGCTAGAAGACATGACATGAAAACACTGCAACACAATCCTCAGGCTGTTGGCATTTTGGTGTCATTTATTACTGTGAATCAACTTACAGTTGATTGACGGTGGGAACCATCACCACAATCTTCATATATAATACACCAATCTTCATATATAATACACTTCAGTGGAAATATAGAAGAGTGGAGGACTGTGATCTGTCTTGTGGTTGAAATACAGTTTAGGTTGCATACCAATGTGGTCTTCCTCTTCTTCTTTACCCTTTAATTTGAGTCCAGTGTGGAGGTGAACACTGTGCCAGAGACTTGTAGGTGGAGATGAGTTACAGTGATGCATTACAATTCCTGCTGACCATGAGTAGTGGTCTACAGAGGTCACAGATGACTTACTGACCCTCAAGACAAGTAATTTAAGTAATATTTAAGAATAAAGAATAAGAATAGTGTTCATGTAAAAAATTGAAATGATTATTGAAACCAAATGAAAGCCGGACAGAGCAAATTAATTCACTTTTTGAAACAAATTGTGCGTTGTAGGACAATGAATAACTGGCAACATTGTTTTACTGGCTACAAGGAACCAGAATCTCATTTTTTCTGTCAGTTATGTGGTTTTTTAATCTCTAAGTGGAAAAACCACTTCCTCCAAGTTTGAAATAAATCGGACATTGCGTATACAAAGAAATACATTTCTCCTTGACCCGCATTGAACAAGTTGAGACTTGTAACTGCAGCGACAGAGCATGCAAGGACAAATGACCAAATTTGGGTGGTGGATGCTCGGAAATCTGTGGTTTGTGGTGGAAAGCCTTAGGATTGCTTTCCTTCCCCTTTTCTTGCCCCTGCACTGACCATGATGGTCAGCACCAGAGAAAAGACAAGGGATGAGAAAAGAGACAGATGACACATTGGGTCGAGTGATCAGCACATGATGTTGTCCTTTATGTTATTGCTGAAATCAGCAGGATTTAAACCTAATGCAATAATTACTCCTGACCACAAGGCAGAGATAATATGTTTATCTAATAACCAGCCAGGTTGATAAAGAACATTAAATATAATATAAATGCCCTTCATCCAGTGTATTTATCTGCTCTCTATTCTTGCTTAACCTGCTCATGGTCCTTTTGGGCTGGAGTATGTCCCAGCATGGATTACATGAGAGACCAGGTACAAGATGGACTGTTTGCCAGCCAATTACAGAGTTAATGCACATTGTCAGATGCATTTACAGTCACATTTCCATGACATGCAGTAAAGGTCCAGCCGGACCAGGAGTTGATCCAGGGACCAGCTGCTCAGGGCACTAAGGCTCATGTGGTACGAGCCCCCAACCATTCGGCTGAAACTCGCACATAGTCTACCAAATTGTCTAGACCTGCTGCAATCTATTTCCCATACTTTAGTGGATTGCAGCAAGTTTATCATTTGTACGTTAATGTGTTTACTCTTTACTGAATAATAAAAGTAAAAGACAAGGTAGTAAAAATTAGTTCTCAAGAATGGCTGTTGACAAAATTTGTGTACATTTCTTTATCAGCACTTTCAGTGTCATGATGAAATCGCAAAAAAGGAAATGATGAACTACAGTGTCATCCATGTGTGTCCCCCACCCTGATACACACACACACACACACACACTGTAGGAAGCCCGAAGAGACAGTTCATCCGGTTAGATATCCCCGGTTCCTCTTTTTAACGTATAAAATGTGGAGGTCTGGTCCGAGGAGATCAGTCTTCTCCCATCTGCCAGATCCACCATTCAGCTTCTGCAAAAAACCTCTGAAACATCTCACGCAGTAACCATGCAGCTGTGCATCAGAAGACTGGCATGTCTGGCTGTCCTCGTCGGGGTTCTGGCAATTTACACAACGAATGCTGGTAAGTTGACTTTTTTACACTGCTAGTCTGCTCCAGGACAGCTGGAGCACACATGCTGCAACATCATTACTTTAAGGAATTTTATAGTGGCGAAAATACTCATAACAGCAAATCCTTGTTTTTAGCGCCAATAAAGATTTCCAAGTGCTGCACTGAGGTCAGTGTTGCGAACGTCACAGCTCCCATCCTCGGCTACAGGATACAGAAGAAGAACCTGCCCTGTGTCAATGCCGTCATGTAAGAACCACCTCTTTAGCGTATTAAACAGAGTGATGATCTAACCTCTTATACAGTTGAAAATGCAAATTCTTGAATAAAAACTGGTTTGGATATTGTTACTGAACTTTTCTCTTTTTTCCCCACACAGATTTGAGACAACAGAGGGAGAAGTCTGCAGCCACTGGAAACAGGAGTGGGTGTTCGAGAAGATCATGGAGCTAGAGTGAGTAGGCCTCAGTCAGTCTCCAGAATTAACTATATGCTAGTCGCTTTTTCCAGATATGAGGTATCAACACTTTGATGTGTTGTCTTGGAACATCTCAAAGCCTTATTTTGACTGTTATCTCTTTTTTGTGTGTGTTTTACAGAGAGGCCCGCAAAGCAAAGAGGACGACTCCTCCTACAACCTCTAGCCAATAGAAAGCACTCCTCACCATCATAAATATCTACTGCCAACTGTATTGAACTAATTTAAAATATTTAAAATGCTTTCTGATGTTATTCTGTGATATTTAATATTTATTATTTATTTGCATGCCTTCTTTATAATTTCCTGCCTGTGCTGTTTGTTAGTTAACATAAGGCTTAACAGAGTTAAAAGATACAAAACATGTCTATGGTGTGCAGTACAAAGTAACACAGCTGAGAGATGTCTGCTGTTTGATACAAACAAAATAAATGTTCTTTTTCACTATCTACACTTCTTGTGGACCACTTGTTTGTTGTATTAAAGGTAGCTGTGCTCATCAAATGACCATTAAGATCTCATACCGTCGCTGACAGAGCCTGCATTCTTACAGATCAATTCTGCCATCTAGTGGGGATTTGTAATTACTGCAATGCAAGCTTCCTTGAAAGGAGTGTGTCATTGAGGGGAGTCACCTTGTCTGAATGGAGCACCAACCCCTCGGGGTGCTGATCTGAAATAGCATAAGAGACTGCCTCCCTGTCAGTCATGTCATGCATTTGCATGAACTCGGAGGGCAGGACAGCTCATCGAAACACCTTCCAGCAGATGTGCTGGCAACATCCTTCACTAAATGCACCAGGCACACACACGTCACGCCACCAAAACACGCACTGTGCTGAACAGCAGTCGACTCAGGCAGCGGCCTTCTGTTATTGTTTGTTCAGAAGGTTTTTTTTAATGTTTAAGAGTTTTCCCCTCCAAAACTGTGTTATGAGTTATTAAATGCTACTTGATGATATGTTATGATTGGTTGAATCATTCTTTAATCACTGTGATTCATTTTAAAAGCATGTTAGCCCCACAGCTGCATTGAAAGTTATATGACTCATTTCAGTGAAACAGTGTTGTAGATTGATAAAACAAATGTGACAACAATGTTGGAGTATTGTCAAGAAAATTTATTTGTTCATGATTATATTCTATATTGGCTGATTAACATGATTAAGCAGATTGACAGCAGGGAAGGAAACAGCATAGTGAGAAAAGCACGATTAAAAAAATTCTCACTAAATCATGGCTAAGTACTTAATCTACGTCAAAGCTGTTCTTCTCAGGTTCCCCTTCATGATAATGAAGTATTAGGGCTGATCCTGCATATGTTAAGGCAAATGAAAGAAATAAGCATTTCTTTTACTTTTTCAGAGATAACATCACCAACATGATTTGAGTACAGTAGATTCAATTTCTCTCAAATTGGCACTCGAATTTATGAATTATTTAACAGCAACTCTCTAAGGCCACAACCTCTCTCTCTCTTTTTTTTTTCTTTTACTAATAGAAACTTTCAGTGTTGTTGAGGAATGATTCTGTGGTAGTGATGATAGATCCACTTCCATTTCCTTTTTTCTTCAGTGTAGCTGGACCAGCCTTGGACATCTTCTTCAGTCTGGCACTATAGAATAGAATAGAATAGTTTTTACTCACAAAGTCCCAAAAACAAAAGAAAATCCCATTCGCACACAGAGCTTGTCCTCATTTTAAAGCACATATCTAAACTGAAACTAGTTGGTGTTATTACCTGAGTAATTCCAGAGTTTTCCTCACCCACTCGTCCTGCCGAGTTGCACATATCTCAATCTTCTTTACCGTGAGGAAACTGCAATAGTGAGACCCATTGTCAGACACACGTGGAGAGCTCTATATCACTGTTTAGTTAAATGTGTGCATGCTCGTGTGCTGTAACTGTCATTTAGTGTTTGTTTTATACGTAAGTGTTGTACTTTCAATACAGATACAGATACTATATTTTTGATAACTTTAAACAAGTTTTGCGACAGACACGTTTTCTGGTCATCTATGTAAAGCCAAGTTTCAACTGCATCTGTGATTTATTTGAACTCTAAATAAAACCTCTAAAATTATATGATTTGAATCATGGAATATCTGATTATAATGATACTTGGTTTGATGCCCAGACCTATTTGTGTAATTGTCTGATTGGATTTTGTCGATCTTAAAGACCTGACAGATTGAGAACAAATAATTTATAAACATCATTTATTGAGATATGGGGCAGACCAAACAGCTGCCTTTTTATAGGTATGAAATGCAGACAGTTTTGACAGCAGAATATTGTGGTTGACAAGACTAATTGCTGTATTTTTATGGTGTGAAATTCTTCAAAAACAACATTAGTGCTGCTTCCCACAAAACCACATTTTTAATGAAATAACTATTATTATTATCAGTGGGTTTTTTTTTTTTTTTGGAATAAATCCAATCAATACAATCACTTTACCAACCCATAAACATGCTATGATCATCATATTCTTCATATTCATTACGTTCAGAAATTGGATTGGAGGATTGGAGATGCGATGTTTTAGTAGAAGAGAGTCTTACATGATTGCCTCCATGCGGCAGATTTCCGTTGAGCGTTGTTCTCTGTAGCCCACTATACGCTGGACAGGCACTGGACTCCTGTTGTATTTCGTACAACAGGATTTGCTTATTTTGGAACCCACTGCACACAAACACACACCTCATTATTAATTAGCTCAGTTTACTGTCCTGGCATAATATGTACTGTATTTTAATCTAACTGAAGAGCAGTAAAATGTGATGAAATAAACTTACGGGCAGCTGGAGCTGGACTGAGGTTACCCTGTATGAGGAAGAGGAGAACGGTTGTCAAGGTGATCATACCTCTGGGAGCCATGTTAACAGTGTAGAGCAACAGCGGAGAACTTACTAAATAAATAACCTGCGCATATATATATATACTTATGCCACTACTCTTTTTTTTCACCTGTGGCTCCTAAATTGAGGACAGGAAGCCCACTATTACATCATCGCTGCCAAAGTTGCAGACTTTGCACTGATTATAAATTAAGGCTCTACCTTTGCCTTCCTTTACGCAACATCATGACTTGTTTGTGTGGGCCTCGGAGAGTATTTCCGTGGAACTAGTGCACTGATGCATTAGGTTCATATAATCTATATTTATGCTTTCTGGGTTAATAATCACACTGTGAAGTTCATATACAGCACAACCGATTCTAATCGTCACACATTCTTCGCTTCATTTAGATTTCTCTAAAGCCACAGTATATTGCGGCATATTTAGCTCTCAGTGCATAAGCCTGGATAACTACGCCTAAATTACATTTGTGACACAAAATATTGCCTTTATCTTGCGTCGTATACTTTTTGGTGGTGACAAAAATGACTGTAATATCCATTGTCATAATTTGACATTGTAGCTTAAAGCTGTAGTTGGGGTGTTTTACATAATCAGCAGTCTTGAGATTGTTTTGTGGTGAGAACTGATGGAGTATGAGAGGCTTGTCAAAACCCCCCTCCTCGTTAGCCTGACCTATTTAGACTGCAGAAAGCTGACAACTCCGAATGTTGCTCAGCTGACCTAGATAGACACAAAATCTTAAGTTGTAAATGCTCTGTAGTGTACTGTACATCTGAACAACTACATGTACAAGCTGTAAATGACTAGTTGTAAAAATCAACACCTCTTGCTGAGTAAAATACTGTGAAAGCTCCTGCCATAGTCATGAATCATGGCAGCTGCACAGTCACCACGGGTTTTCTGTTACCCCAGTTACACTACATACAGTAAGTGAGTGCATTGCATTTTGCCAGGCAGCATATAAAAACTAAACTGTGGCAGATCATTCTCTCATAGAGGTAGAAGAGAAAATCTGATCCTGCCCCATTCGGAGTGACACTCAGCTGATCCCTGAAGGAGAAATCTATTTTTTGGTTGCCCTTTTCAGAGGGAAATCGCCCTTTTCACGGTGCCAGCAACAGATTAGGGCCACTGTAGCTGATAGGGATTCAGTGTCTTGCTCAAGGACACTCCAGAAGCGCAGATTCTTGTCGTCACGGCACCCAGACAGCTGGAGACAGGCCTGCCAGTTGAATGAGTCTCCAACATCTCACCACATAAACTGTAGCTATGATTAATAGGTGTGTACATGCCAGAAATTAGCTGAATTTTCATCTCCTGCGCCCTCAGACATTTAACTGAAATTACTCAACTTCATAGTAAGTTTTTTTCTTCCACTTAAATTAATGCAGCTTTAAGTACACAGGAATCCACTATAATTATTTAGACAAGAAAGAAATGAGCTGAATTGACATTTTACTGTTGCTATTGTGTTTCTAATGTTCGCATTATTTATTTCTATGGAAATAACTGTCATAAGGAATCACAGCTTGCTATAATTGTTCCTGTGCTGATAGATTTGGCAGATTTAAACATCTATGTTGTGCCTATATTGATATTAAGTTGATAAAGTTACACTTCAGTATTGTTTTTGTCTGTTACAGCCTACACATCACCTTGTCTGATCTAGTAAGTCTAAATTAGTTTTGACTGTTCTGAGCTTTGTCATTTCGTGAGAGTCTGAGACCATGACTCATTATGTTCTCGTTATGATTTGCCCAACTTGTGCCCTCCTTGAAACCTCCTCTGTCCTCCCACTTGGCAGTCAGGCCCACACATCTCAATTTAGCACATCACACAAACTCATGCCACATTTGATGATGTCCAACAGCAGTTTTTGCTACTTTCACCCATAGGGGGGCAGTGTTGGTATGGGCCGCTGATGGGCGTCAAGCAAGACATAATAAATGGATGTCATGCCAAATGTCCCAAAGCAACCTGAATATTTGCTCATATCGCTAAGAGGATTGCTGTCATATGAAAATGCAAATCAGACTGTAGAGTGCATACCAGCAGTGCCATACAGAGTCATTTTGCAACAGAGAAGCATTAAATAAACAGTACAAAGGTGGCGGTTTTTGAGTCACCTAATAATCTCTCCCACACAGCAAACACACGCCAGAAACACAGTGACCCGTTCTCACAAGATTAGGGCCAGCTGTTAATATCCTGGTTTCTATTTTATCCTCTTTCTTTTCCTGCTTTTTGCTTAGGTGCGTAAATCATTGCATCACCTCCGATAAATGGAAAGGTAATGTGGATAAACTGGACAATAGTCTTGTTTGACAGTTTAATCCCAGATAATCCTTCTAAAACATGGCGCCTTATCATTGCCCTGTCTTCCTCTGTCAAAGACACACAAACACGCACAGACACACACACACCTTTCCTGTGAGGTTAAGCAGCCCTAAACTAAACTTTTTGATTCATTAATCTTCTGAGAGCGAAACGATCAGTTAGTTGGTGGGTCAACAGAAAAATTAATCGGAATTCATTTTCATAATCTATTAATCAAGGTCATTATTTAACACCCTGACTTAAAGCAATTGTTTTTGTTTTTGTTTTTTTTTTGTTTTTTTCCGCCACTTGGAGCAGTAAACACAACACTGACGCACTATCAATTCATCAGCTTGGATAGCTAACGCAGCAGCAATCACTGCCATTACACAGATGTTTGAACCACCGTTGAACTAAATTTAAGTCCACACCATTCACTTCCTTTTTGCTTTTCACTGACTCCTTGTGCAAGATATCTAACTTCTATTTATTTATGGTGAAAATGGCTGCCTGCTGCTGTTTCAAATAATGTTGATGTGATCAGTGAGACTGAACCACAGTTAAGTTGTCAGTTGTAAAACCAAACAATGAGCTGAAAGAGGCTAAAAACGAGGGAACTGTATGATAATTATCTGTGGGTTGTCAGTATTAGTGACTGCTTTCAAATAATGCAGTTATTTGACCTGTTGTTAATATAACCATTTTTGATTAGTGTGCAGCTTTAACAGTTAATCGCTATGGGTTGCAAAAATTGTGGACAGTGTGTTTGCCTGAGGGTGGTATTTTTCCCTCCTGGATGCACCCCTCCTGGGCTCATACTGGTGGACAGAGAGCAAGAATAGGGGGAAGGAGGGGAGGAGGAGTGAGGGTAAAGAGAGGGGGTAAATTGCTGAGGTTGTCCACCACGCGCAGGCCCCTCTGTCACCTGCGTGGGTTTGGACCAAAAAAAAAAAAAAAAGGCAGAGGATGGCCAGCACACAAACAAAGAACAAAGACTTATTAGCCTTTAACCCCACATGTCAAATGTGGCAGAGGATCTTGGAATAAAAGCTTTTAAATTAGCAAGAAACTCTCGAAACTACAGAAAGGGGTATTGTCAGTATCCCAAAAGCACTTCACAGCAGAGGAGATTAGGCAGTGAGGTGAAGATGAAAAGCCTCAAGCACTTGGCTGTAGCATGATCTCAAAATAATGCCTAGTTTATCATAATTAGCATCACCCAGACTGTCAAACCCGGGAGGCACAGAAACAATGCACTCTTCAATATTTTATTAAGGAGTTATGGTAAATTACTTGATGTATAATTATGTAGCCCCGTGATTCTGTCCTCACTGCCTCCTACATCCCATCTGCCCTGTGTCCAGAGTGTGGGTGACTGAAGAATCGCTGGGGATGAGGGAATTATTGTGAATATTATAAGAAACTTGTGATGTAACAGTCCGAAGGCACTTCTGTTGTTCGCTTTATTATACCAACATCCACGGGCCGCCAACAGAATGAGTAGTGGAAGATGAAAGGAGGGAAATATAGATTAAAAGACCTCAAAATTTTAAGTGCCCAGAGGTATTTGAAGCTACAGAGCTAACTCCTGGCCAGGGAGACTCCGAGATACAGTGAGTCAGAAGAGGTGAGGAGAACAGAGGGAAGAGAGGAGAGCAGAAAGAGTGGAGTATTTTTAGGGTGGTCTGTTATCTGCTGAGACGAGGGCTTGTGGTATCACAGCCGGGTCACATCGCTGAGGGGGGAAACGGCATGGGCTCTCTGCCGAGACGGTAGATAAGGAGGAACAGAACAATGAGTTCTCGCTCTCTCTTCCTCTCTCAAACACACACTTCGTAGTACGTCCACAAAGGCACAAACACACACTCAGAAGCTCGTAACCACATCCACAGGAAGACACACCGCAGCTTCAGTCACACATTCTCTCGCAGATACTTCGAAGCCCTGAGACAAGTTAAAAGATCACATGGGAACAGAGCCTCAGAGCTCCACAGGTGACCTGGGAGAGCTGTTACTGCTCCGCTGACTGACGATATTATGGAATCTCTTCGATCAACTGTTTTATCTGTCTGTCTTTCTCTCTCTCTCTATCCGTCTCTCCTCTATTGTAGCCCTCTGAAGATGTAAATGCCAGCAGAACAGATGGATGGAGAGAACATCTCATCACTCTGACACCATGTTTATGCAGTCACACAAAAACACACGCCACACAAAACACACTCCTCGTGCACACACGTATACACTCTGAAGCATGATGTTGGATGGAGATTTCTTCTTCAGTCATCAGAGTTACAATAACATGCACGCCACACAGACACACACGCACACACACACACTTTTTGGCATGGTGTTTTTTGATGAAGCCTTCTGTTCGCTTTCTTCCTTGGTTTATACTGAACACACGCGTGCATAAACGCGGATGCACAGTCCACACGCACACACTCGTGAATTGAGTAATTCGCCAGACTAGCAGCTGTTACGAAGAGAACTGGGTACACACGAAACGCCTCTGACATGCTAATGACGCTTTGTCAACCCGAGGAGTTGGAACACACACACACACTGTGCTGATTTGGAAAATATGACTATTATCTGTCACATAACCTGGAGAATATCAGTCTAATCGCATGAATATTAAAAGGTTTGAGCTCCACTCTGGTACAGGACTGCAAGCCAAATGAAACCCTAACTCGCTCCAGGAATATCTTAGCACGAGGCTTTGAGGGAAGATCCTTTTTTCAACATCATACCACTCTACCACCACCACACACACACACACACACACACACACAACCGCCACCCACCAACCCAATCAAATCCTCACTGGCAATGCGCTGCTCCTCATCTCTCTTCTCTGCTTCTTTTGTTCATCTCTCTCAGCCGCCCACACACCTACCGTGCCTCGGGCTTTTCTCTTTACACTCTCGCACACATGCACGTATTTACATTTGGCTACTTTGTATGTACTTTGCTTTATTTTCTTCCTGTCTTTTCCATTTTCCTCTCCACTGTTAGACTCTTGGAGATACTGTACATGTATGGATGCAAGTTCACATGTGCACGTATACTAAGAGAGACACACACAGGGCCTATATTTAGTCCTTCACAATACAGATGTGTGGGCAGCAGCCATCTGGGGCCCCCAGATGGAACAAAAACTAAGTGTGTGTATGTGTGTGTAGATGTGTGTTTGTGCGGCATAAGGCTAAGGGCCAAACTTAAAGTAGGGGTTTGAGGCTGGGGGCCCGTTGAGGAAACCCCCTTCAAGAGAGCTGGAAATCTCAAGGGAGAGTGGGAAAAACATCCCGACGGTCATCAATCAAAACTTCGGTGACACAAATGACCAGAAACAACGGGGCCCGTTCTCCATCCATGTCACTGTGTCACTCCGCCCCACAGCCATGTCCCACCCACTATCTGCGCTACGTCTCTATAGGCTCCTTGCCGAACGGCACTGATGCCATTGGCCCGTCCGCCCGAGCGAAATCGTGATCCCTCTCACACTTGGGCCTTTTGTGATTGGCGCAGTCTGTCGTGATCGCTGGGGAGAATGAAACGCGGAAAACGGGTATTATGGTGATGGGGAAGAGGCAGGTCGATGGGTTGAGATCGCTTTTACGCCCTCAAGCGCCAGATGCTCTTCCCGTCCACAGACAAGCCATAGGATCGAGATGGTTTCGCATAGCAACCGAAGACACAAAAGTAGATGGAGACCGGACCTGAGACGGAGAATCACACAAACACGCATACGCAAATGCAGGCACACACATGCACTACACACACACTATTATCGCATAGTCCTGTTGAAACAGCTCTACCAAACCAACCAAATACTTTTTTATTTAGTGTGCTGCTTGTCTATGTTTTTCAACAGAGGTTATCAGAATCACCTTTGTGTGTCAAACAAGAACTAAACAGTGAGCATGCCTCTGTTTCACCTTTTCGTGGTTAAAATGTACATCACATAGGAAGACCCCCACTGGATCAAAGAAAATAAAATGGTTGCTTCTTCGCGCCTCCATTGAGAGCTTACTGTTCTACCACAGTCTTGAGGGAGGAGAGGTAGGGAGGACGGGTCATGAGCCTGCTCGGTTCAAGACCACCACGCTTTGCCACAAGACCGCAGTCCTGCCCGCACTGGCCTCACGCCCTTCCGCTTACGGATGTACAATTTAAAATTGCAGTTGACAGATGGTGGGGAATACTAGTTCTTTTTTACTTTATCTCATTAGGCTTACAATACTCAACAGTCTGTAACTCAAATAACCCCTCATCATTCATTGGGTTTCTCCTCGTCTCGACAACCACCAACAGGTGGGAGCTGTAGTCACACCAAAAAATGTGACTACAGCTCCAATCAGGACAAAGAGCTTTCCCAACCAACCTCAGCTATGCCATGAAGGCACCCAAACCCAGCACAAGCAGTTCATCCCTCTTTATTTGGGAATCCAGACATCTTTAGGTTTTAAAAATCCACGCTTATTAAGCCTGTGTGATGTTAAACAAAAACATGATGGTGTGACGCGAGACCGCCTGCTGGCATCCTTTAGGTTATCACTGCTAAATGTCACTTAGGACGGTGACAATCAGATTATCTACTGGACTTTTGAATTTATTAGTTGATCCTATATGATTTAAATTAGATCAGTGGCTTTGAATTCGGGTCCTGGTTGGTCCTGTCTGGGATTGTTCAGGACTGCTTAGGCGCCTCCTGGAAAATCAAGGAATAATCTCAACATTATTTTCAGTTTAAAGTTAGTAATTAGTAAGTTATCAACAGGAAAGTGTTTTGATGCTTTTCAGTGTCCCCTGCTTTAATCCCTAGAGCCTACAAATAAGTACCAAATGATATCCATTGTTTCCGTAAAACCTGTTTCACTGTGGTCGTTCACTTGTCTTTTGGACAATATCAACAAATATGACACACAGAAGCTGGTGAGGACCACAGTGTTGGATGGTTCAGCCATTTGAATTACCATTAAGGAAGCATCTGAGTGGAAGAGACCCGGCCTCAGTATCCGGCTGCTGCATCCAACTCGCTTTCACACTTGGGCTCATTCACACACTTTTCCTATACTGGGATGAAATGCTCAGCCAGCGCGCAGAGCCAACGGGGAACACACACGCTTCCACGGCAATAATATGGCTGCGAATTTACTTATGAGAGTTTACACCTTTCTGTCTGGATACTGCACGGGTCTCGAGCTCGAGGACGAGGATTTATCCACCGAATCGAAGGTGAGGAGGAGGGAACGACTCGAGCCGCGCGACACGTTCGGGTGTTTCTGCTCGCGAAAGCTGGAGAGAAGCGCGGGCGCCTGCGCCTGCGCGCGTCCAGGATGGTGGTAAAGAGCAGTGAGGGGGAGGAGGCAATATGCGTGAAACCCGAGTGTCTCAAAGTTGGATTTTGGGGAATTTCTCACAGTTGTTCAGGTATTTCCTGGTGTCTCACAGAGTTGTGCCCCCAGGAGTTCAGCTGCATGTTCTCTCTTTCTAGTGTCACTGAAAATCTATTGTTTCGGATATGTCCACACACAATATGGACACTGTAGCTATTATAGTCACTGCAAGACTCACCTTATTCATGGCAGCTAAACATCCAAACTTATATATTCTTTTTTTTTCTTTATATCAATCAGATTTGAAAGTCTTTAAATGCCTTTTAAATCATCAAAAGATTCTGAAATTATACAACTTTTATCTGATATTATGTAATAGAAATGATAATAACACAAAAATTTCTAGACAATAGCAAATAAACAGAGGCAGACCTCCTGCTATTTCCATTTGTCCCAGTTTTAGTGGTAATTCCTCTAGTGGTAATCTTGTGGTGTGGTCAAGTCTTCTAAGTACAAAAACGTAATTTATTTCTCACTAATAAAGAATTACATTTTTTATTGAAACACTGTAGGCTGTTTTCCCATAAACCACCTGTGTGTGTGTGTGTGTGTGTGTGCATGTGCATTTTAGTGACCCTGCTGGATACCAGGACAGTGCCAGGAGAACTGAAATGGGCAGCCAGTCCTTCAGAGGGAGGGGTGAGTGGGAGCCTTTTTATTAATTTTTTTATTCTACAGATATGCTGTTTACAACCTGTTCTCTCTTTGGAAAACACACTTATCTCTCTCTCTCTTGCTCGCTCTCACACACACTTGGTCTGGAAACTGTAAATAATCATCCCACAGATTTTGAAATGTGCTGTTGTTCACCAAGCCTAAGTGCTAATATGAGAGTGCTGGCGTTGTGTTTGGCACAAGAAAAGGCATAAACCAGCTTGGTGGTGGGTGTCATTTTTTTAAGGGATTTTTACTACCATGCAGTTGCCAGAATGAATCCTGGAAGTATCCGTTTAATGTCATCTCCTCTCATCTTTTTGTACTTTTTATTGTTGGTACATTATGATCTGCCATCTATACGTCCTCTCTTCCTCCCTCGCTCCCTCTTCCTCTCTCTCTTTCTCCCATTGACTCAGTGCCTCTTTCACCTCTTTGTTGGTTTAAGAGTTATTGGTGAACTTGACTCTTATTTCTTCAGTCACCATGCTCTCATTCTCTCACAAGCTGCTTGATTGACGGGGTCCTGGTCTGCACGCACTGAGCTTTTGATTACAGGCACCCCCCACCTTCCGCATCCCTCAGCTACACACACACATACACACATTTCTGTATGGTTGGGGCAACTGCAAAGCGTTTTTTCCCCCTCTGACAGCTGTGATTTCTATCTGCTGACAAAGACTCCAAAGGAGACCAGACAAGCAGGCATCATACCCCATGACAGCTTCTTTACAGCTCTTTTCCCCTATACACGCATACCCCACAAAGACACACACATACAATAAACATGCGACAACACACCGTACACAAAGACGTAACCATGTGCTCATGCTCTCGCTCATGCGCACAGGCTCTTACATTCACATACTGTACATAGAGGACACAGTTACACTAAAGAGCCGCAACCGATGCTGGCTTTTTGAGGCCGATACCAATGTTGATATTTGAGAATAATATAAATGATTTACCAGCTAACATTTAAATTTTAAACTTATGGCATTAAGACGGTGAATTTTTAACAGTAAACCTCATTGGAAATTAAAATGTGTCAGAAAAATAATTAGATTAATACAAAAAAACATAAATAATGCTTTTGAATGAAGAGAAAGTCAACGGTCCATGAAAATAAGGCCTATAAAACATTTAATGCATTAGAATGATTTTTGCATATCTGGCACCAATATCATTATATCAATATATCTCTAATTGACCAATATCAACCAATAAGATTGGCCCTGATGACATATCGATCAGGCCCAATTAGACACACACTCACACACACACCCTCCCCCCCCCATACACACACACACACACACACACACACATTCTGTCATTCTCTCACTCTCCCTCTTTTTCTCTCTTTCGACACGGCGCATTTAGTGTGTATACAGCTCTCACTAGTAGGGAGAGAGCAGATTATTATTCAGTGGCAATAAAAAGCCAATTTGGAGTTGGGAGGCTCAGCGGTCATTTGAAGGGTCACAGTACAAGGCAAATAGTCAGCTCTATTGAGATGGATGGCGCAGTGAAGGTTGAGCCTGTTTCACTTGTATGAAAATGTGCCTGTAAAAACCTTGGAGTCGCAACAAATCTGAGCCACTGTCCACTGCAGAATATTGATGCAGGAACGAATGTTAGCCTGTGAGGGTTCGAGTGACAGCAGTGAATTAGGGGATGCTCCTCAGCATCTGAAATGTACTTGAGCTTGTTCTCATGTATTTATGAGGACAGAAATTTACCGAAGTGAACAAAAAACACAAGATGAATCCTCCACAGCGAGCATGTATTTCTGTGTTAAGGCTTGTGCCTGCTAGAACTAAACATTAGAGTTCAGTTGGGGTCAAATTTAGAGTTATGTCATTGGTTTCAGTTCACGTCAGCGTGGCATGAAAATCGAGTTTTAGAGACTGTAACCTTGGTGTAATCATCACAGTAAACATTTAGTCATCTTTATGTTTTCTTCAGCATTACATTATCACCTGCAGCTGCCACCAGGGACCCTTCTTTGTTGATGCATTCAGGTACTTGTCAGAAACTCTGACATCTGAAACTTGGCATCAGCAGCCTTTAAAAATACAAGGCACTTCAGTTGTCACTTTTACCTTTTCACAATCCATTTGTGTATGGTTTGTTTTCATTTTCTGACAGCATTGCTTGAAAGCTTTGCTTCTTGGCAGCTGATCATAAGGGAAAGTTTTGAAAACCTGCTCTCAATGGCTCCACTATGCGACAGTTTCACAACTTTGGCAATTAATGTTCACTTTTTAATGTTCACTTTGATGGAGCATCTGTTTCAGTAAAGTTACAGTTGTCCACAAGGTGATTTTCAAACTGTTCGCATGAACTGAAACTAGTTGATGCCTGGAAAAGTAGGAATTCAATCTAAATACTTATGGAAGGTTTTGTAATGGTGGTCTGTAATCCTACGTGTGCACAAATGAGCCAAGACATGCATAGGTTTAGTCATTATATGCCCTCACAAGTGTAGTAAGACAGTTGTATATGTGTTCGTTTGCAGTGGGAAGAGGTGAGCATTATGGATGAGAAGAACATCCCCATCAGAACATACCAGGTCTGCAATGTCCTGGAACCCAATCAGAACAACTGGCTGAGGACGGATTGGATCCCTCGGTCCGGGGCTCAGAGGGTCTATGTCGAAGTCAAGTTCACGCTGAGAGACTGTAACAGCCTACCAGGCGTCACTGGCACCTGCAAGGTACAGTAAGAGATACTTATGTCTTGACACAGTGTAATGGTCACTGTATGGTTTAGAAGCAGTTTCTCTCATCTTTCCTTTAAAGGCTTGACTTTTTTTAACACGTTAAGTTTTATGCTAATTAGTCAATGGACAGACTGCTGCTAATGGGGCTTTATTATATATTACAGCTGCTGGTTATTCAAGCACAGACACCCCTTCCACTCATTATCATATTAAGAGAAAAGATGAGCACTGATGATGATAAATGGACACTTCAGTCTCTCTTTTTTGTGTCTTTTCTATCTCTTTTGTCTTGTAGGAGACATTCAATCTGTACTACCACGAGTCAAACGAAGACAGAGAGAGCTACATCAAAGAGAGCAGCTTCATTAAGGTGGACACTGTGGCAGCAGACGAGAGCTTCACCCAGGTAACACTAAACAAACAACTGAGTCAGGCTTTGAGTTTGTTTTTTTTTTTTAAATCCTTCCTCCTCCACTCACTTTAATTTGCTCTTATCTTGAAAATAAAAACCCCTGGCACTTAGCTGTAATTTTTTTTTTGTTTTACAAGCATTTCTTATCTTACATGTCTATTTTGCCATCCCAGTAATTTTGGCAGGGAGCTTTTGCTTAGTCTTTACCAAAATTACCTCTGATTTTAGCATTGTATGCAGTAAAGCTTATTTTACCTTTGTAATCAATAGAAGTCAATGTGGATGAGAGCCAAGTGCTGAAAATGTGGAGATCAGCCATGGTTCAATAGCAACTCCCACTTAAGGTTAAACAAGCGAATTGAATTAATAAGAGCTGACACAGTTTACTGCACATTTCACTGATGAAACCCCTCTCTCTTTCTACCCAGGTGGATGTTGGAGACCGCATCATGAAACTGAACACTGAGGTGCGAGACGTGAAGGTCACGACCAGGAAGGGCTTCTACTTGGCCTTTCAGGATGTCGGCGCCTGCATCGCTTTAGTTTCCGTCAGAGTTTTCTACAAAACCTGCCCGCTCACCATCCGTAACCTGGCAACTTTTCCCGACACCATCACCGGCGCAGACACGTCCTCCCTAGTGGAGGTCAGGGGCTCTTGTGTCAACCAATCAGAAGAGAGAGAGGAGCCTAAAATGTACTGCGGTGCAGATGGAGAGTGGTTAGTTCCTATTGGCGGATGTCTCTGCAACCCGGGATATGAAGATAAGGGGGGAGCGTGTAAAGGTAAGTGATGCAACAGAAATACTTTGACTTGTTGTTTGTTCTTGTGATGGTCTGGCTCATCCGTTTTGGACTCCTGCTTTAAGCTCTCAGCTCCCCTCGTGTCGCCAATTCAAAGTCCCATGTCTCTATGAGTAACACTCATTAGTGCTCGACTTAACAAGCTACTCGCTAATGACGGAAAACACTGACATAAGATTTGTTTGTGTACTAATTAACACCTGCTTGATTGTTCTGTGGATTATTTTAATTATTTTCAAGTAATATGTTTAGAAATCCTGTCTTAAAGGGACACTCACATGTTGGCCAGCTGGTAATGGCAGTTTTCTCCACCTATTACACAATACTAGTAAATTGTAAGAGGACTTTGGCCAGTGCAGGTATTGTTTGGCGATACCTTGGCATACAAGATTGCGCTGCAAAATGTGATCAATTACAGCAACGGTAAATGTTACACTTTTTTAATAGCTAAAAACATCTGAGAATTTTTGAATTGTTAAACATACTTGGAGGGAAGTGACGGTTGGTTGATTTTTGTTCACAGATGTGATTTCTTGACAATAGCACAAACTCAGACACCTTACAGAAATAGATAAGCATTTTACTTTCCTTCCAAGAGTTAGGTTGTGATTTTAGGCCAAGAGATGCTTAGCTCAGCTTAGAACAAAAACTGGAAACAGAGGGAAACAGCCTGGTTCTGTGCAAAGGTAACAAAATCCACTTACCAGCACCTTTACAGCTCACTAATTAACACATCACATTTTGTGGATTCTCCACTGGTTGCCTTGCAGTGATGACAAGCCTCCAGTAAGAAATGCACCCAGTCAAGAAATAGTCAAACACCCCCATAAAACCACAACGTGTCATTTTTACATTTCGATTTTTTGTGGAATGTGTTAATTAGTGAACTGTAGGGTACTGGTAGGTGGATTTTGTTACCTTTTGACAGAGTCAGGCTAGCTGTTCCCACTCTTTGCAGTCTTTGTGCTAAACTAACTGTCTCTTGACTGCATCTTTATTTTTAATGGGCAGTCATGAGAATGCTATAGATGATTTTTTCATCTAACTATTGCAAGAAAGCAGATAAATGAATTTCACAGAATGTTGAACTACGTACTTGCAACTTCTTTTGAAAAGTAACCTCCAGTAACTGACAGCAGTCGCTCTATGTCACTGAGTTTGAGTATACCATCATGTCATGTGTCCTTTGAATATTCAGTATCCTTCATCTATTCAGTTTGTTTGTTATCTTCACATAAACTGTAAACACAGTTTTAAGTCTTTTTAATATTAGTAGAAGCTCTCAGGTCTCAGTGTGAGGTGTGCTGACATAACAACAGCCATCTGGACAAAAATGTCTTTCTATCACTTACAAATCTGGTCTGAACTTTATGGTAACAAATATGCAAGCTGTTCACACCTCTCACCAACATACAGCGGCATGATGACGGTGTCAGTGACTGTTGTGATAGTGAAGACTACTAAATGTGTGTGTCTGAGTGAGAAAGTGGGGTGAACGGGGGACAACAGACTTGGTGGAGACGGTTTTACAACGCGGCGTCACTCCCCCCACCCCCAACACTTAGTCAGTCAGATACACAAGAGACACACAACATGTTCGCTCGAACACGCACATTATTACCGTAGATGGAGACCAATAGGGAGACATTAGGGAAAGCGACGCACGATCTGCTCGGTTTTATTTATGAAGCTCATCCCAGCGAGGCTTAATTGTATAACAAACAGACCCATAATTCAAAGAGAGAAAAGAGATGCTGAGAGAGAGAAAGACAGAGATGGACATAAAGAGAGGGATGCAGTTGTTAGTTGGCGATAAAGAAAGAAAACATGACTTTTTTCCCCGCAACAGGAAAGCAGTAGCCAAAATTCTCAACGCGGACAAACGTTCTCTCTGAAACCACCTGCTCGCCCCATTTTGTTCCTTCTGAAAAGAGGGGAGGAGGTTTAAGGGTGGTCCCCTGGAGGCCTGAAAGATGTTCCTTCTCAACTAGATTTAGAGAGACCCTTGACCCTGAACCTCCAGCAGAGATGTGAAGTGCCATCTATCTATTCTGATGCCTCCTCCGCCTCCCGCCTCGCTGCCTGGTCAGGTTGTTAGCCATGGTCTCAGCGCTTCCCAAAGGAAATCCATCAGCGGATGAATACTCTAATGCTGCTCAGCGAAAACTCTGACCCTGCAGTATTGATAGATTAACGCTCCCATTTTGAGTTTGAAATTGCAGAGAGAAAGAGAAGGGAGGCAGAGCGGGTGAGGAAATGCGATAGATTTGTGAGGAGATTTAGATGATCTGTCTCTCCACCCGCTGTCACCAAGGTCAAAAGGTTTTGATTCTATCAACATATCTTCACTAGTCAGCAGAACAGACACGTGCAGACGGACGGACCGAGCTTAACATGTCTTTGGACAGAGACAACTGTCATTACAGGCTGCCGGATTCTGAGCACAAAAGCAAAAAGGAAATCATGTAATTCTTATTAAGACCAAATAGCTTAAAGGAATAGTGCAGCATTTTTGGGAAATGTTCCTCCTCGCCTGTTCTATGATAGTTTTAATACAAAAGACTGCTTGCAGCCAAAATATATAGAAACCCTGCTTGTAACACCAATAACTTATCATTTTTACACCTTGCTTTACACAGATTAAACCAACAGAATGTAACATTTCTATTTTATTGGTGAGTTTTTGAGGTGCTGGTTAAACGCTAGTTTCCTTTGGACCCAGTCTGGCTGTCAACTATTAACCCTGTTCCCAGTCTTTATGCTGCTTAATCATCTCCTGCCCAGCCTCATATTTAACAGATATGAGAATGGTCTCAATCTTCTCATCTGACCCTCAGCACGAAGCAAATGCCAGTATTTCCCAAAATGACAAACTGCTCCTTTAATTTAACTTTCAAATACCCCAAATTGTAGCAACACAATACAAACAAGTCCAGGACTTGTAAGTAGAGTACAAATAATAGGAATGTCCTCATTCATCCGTGTGTCCGCTTCTTCGTTTTAGGCTGTTTTAGGCTTATTTTGCTTGATTGCTATTTTGAGCCGATTTTGCTGTTGATTTATTTAAAAGTTCAGGTGCAATAACCACAGTTTGCTTCTGTGAAATATTTCCTTTTGCATTGTTAATGCGCTTTTAACATCCCCCAAAACTCCTTGAATTGAAACAAGAGCAGACTTAGCTGTGTGAAATGAAAAGTTCATTGTGAGAGTTGACACAGAGTAATGAGGATGGAGAGGATGAGAGGAGAGGTTCTGGAGAGGAAGAAGGGATTAGTTGTTGAATGGGGCGAGGGGACGGTGCTAGCGTCACTGACAGCAGAAGGCATCACGTAGAGCCACCCTCCCCTGCTGGGGTGGTGGAGGGGTTTCTGGCCATGAGTGCAAGGGGATTAGTAGCTTAAAACACAAGAGGGGAGAGACAGAGGAACCCCCTCTTTTCTAAACCCTGGTTAAGACCGAGGTCATGACTGAGCTCGATGAAGACGCTTAAAACCACCGACAGCTAGCCACACACACACACACACACACACACACACACACGTATAGAGGGAGAGTTTAGCTGCAGAGTGCAGGGTCATGACCGAGGTAGATGAAGACGTCAAAAGTTTGACAGCTGCGATCCGTCTGGGAGGATCGGAAACGAAGGAGGAGAGACAAGAGGGGAGAGAACAGAGAGAATTTGAAATGTGAACGGCTGGAGAGGCAGAATGACAGAGGAGCCTTCCACTTTTTGTTTCACTGTCTCTCTCTCTTTTCTCTGTCGTCTGATTCTGCTCAATTCCGCTCACTGCCTGGGAGGGTTGGAATGTTTCTGTGTGTGTGTGTGTGTGTGTGTGTGTGTGTGATTGCATGCGAGTGTTTCTGTGTTCCCTCCGTCCAGAGAGATTTCATGGTTACGCTTCTTTCCAACGCACCTGCAGTGTCTCGTCAGCAGCAGAAAGCGTTTGGACGAGAGAGGGATGAAAAGAGGGAGAAGGAGAGAGAGGCAGCCGCACTGAAAGAGAGACATGAGAGAGAGAGAGTGAGCGGATGATAAGAAAGAGTGCGTAATCGCTGTATTCAGTCCCTCTAATTATTGCATCGCATTTCTGGACATGTTGGACTGCTGATTTAGTGTGTGTGTGTGTGTGTGAGTGTGTGCGCAAGCGTACATGTGTGTGTACTGTATCTCCAATTTTCTGCCTAACAAAGCCCTCCCTCCCATATACTCGCAGATTTGGAGGAGTGCCCGGGAATGCCTAGAAAAGAGTGTGGTGGGGCTAGACAGAGAGAGGGAGGAGTGAGTGTGTGTGTGTGGGTATGTGTGTGTGTGTGTGGGTATATGTGCATGTATAGCAGGTGACAAAGCAGGGAAAGAGACAGTGGAATGGCACAAGTGATTGTCTGAAGCAAAGCCAAACCCAAGTGGGGGGGAATGGTTTGCGTTCTGCCATCACAATCAAAGTGTGTGTGTGTGTGTGAGCTATTGTCTCCCCCTCCCAGGTTGTTCTTAATGTAGAGGTTTGCCAGCTCCACCAGGCCGTCTGTAGCTCTCTGGCATCAGAACAAGCTCTGCTCTCCCTCTCTGTCTTGCTCTCATTGTCCCTCCTTTTCTCTTCTCCAACTCTTCTCCCTGATCCTCGGTCAGGGGTGGTTGGGGGTGGGGAGGTTTGCTGCTGGTGGCAGAGGGTGGTTGGGGGTGGTGGAGGGGTAGCGGGGTTATTGTTGTAGAGCTCCTTTCTCATGCTAATGTTTGCACTGTTGGCTTTGGGCAGGCACACACACACATTTCTCTTCAAACCACCAGTTTTTGTGAGTATTTAAATTTAGACAAACTTAAAGCTGCGGCCTCCACTGAGCACATTCCCAAGGTTTTAAATGCAAACTGACTCCGAAGAGATGTAAGATATGAGCTGAATTTGGCACCAAACTGCATCGGAGTTGTCAGTTTGACTTCTGTGGGAAGCAGGCAATCTTTTCAATGAAGACATACAGTAGGGGAAGATAAGAATCACACCCTCTCTCCGGCGTTTCTGCGGGCTTTAATTAACAGGGCACGACCCCTGTGATTAATAGTGTCCCGCCTCCTCGTGTGGTGGTCTATCAATCCGGCCATCCATCCGTCAATCCGTCCCTCCCTCCATCCATCCATCACAGAGACAGGTGTCAGACTGTAGAGCAGCCAGGGGTACTTCCTTCCATCCACAACCCCTCTGCTGGGAAGAAACAAGGGATGATGACAAATAACACGGGGTCAAGGAGGATACACGCACACACACAAAGACACACACACAACATGCATGCATACAGTGTACCGACTAGGCTCTTAGTTGGATTTGCAATGAGCTGCATTTGCATTTTAGGTAGCAGAAGAATGCATATGCAAATGCAGACAATGCTGATAGTAATCAAAGGGCACCTTCCTCTCCGTGTCTCTACCTCCTCCTCCTCACTCTGTCTCTTTCTCTTCACCTCTTTATCTCGCGCTCCTTGTCAGTCTTTTTCTCTCGCCTGTCTCTCCCAGTCAACCTTCCCCATCCTTCTAGACTCTGTCACTTTCTCTCGCCTTTCTCAAACAGCCCCCAACAGCTGATTACAGTGTATTTATTGTCCTCCCCAACAGGCAGAATGTGATCGTGCCCTCGCACATCCACACATATCTATCCAAGGTTTCACCTTATCTTATCAGCATGCCTGTACGTTTGCGTCCATATCGTTTGCAGTTTACTGGTCGAGCTCAGGCTCTGTTGCGCGACCCTCGCTGTAGCGTGGGGTTAATGTTGGGTTAATGACACCCTCATGAGCTCTTATTCCAGGTCAGCAACGCTCACTGCCCCCGTTGAAACTAGCCCTAAAAGAAGTACAAAAGGCTACAGACAACAGAGAGAATAGAGACATGAGAGGGCGCTGGAGGAAGTTTATGGCTTCAAATACTTGCTCCTTTCTTTCTTTCTCTTCCTTCTTTCTTCACTCTGTCCTCTGTGCTGGAGACGAGGAGAGAGGATTGGGTGGGACAGAGACAAAGGCAGTATGCTACCCCCCCAGGCAGAGTCTTGTTTAGCCCTGTAATCAACCTCTAAGTCCTTAGCAGGTCAAATACTTTTCTCTGTGTTTTTAATTCCCTCTCTTTCCCATCCATGGGTGACTTAAGTACTTTGATGATTTAAAACTTAGGAATGCACAGAACAGTGGGAGAATGATAAACACTGTGTTTTATCTTGCATTTGATGATATCAGCTGACACGATATGATGAGTCATTCACCACATGAAAGCCAATCTTATCAGCTGTAAATGTGTTTATGAATTTACAGGTATCGACTGCTGTGTGTGATTTTGTGCGGTCTCGTTTGAATTGGTGTCAGTATC
Organism: Lates japonicus; assembly: GCA_033238685.1. Taxonomy (NCBI): domain Eukaryota; kingdom Metazoa; phylum Chordata; class Actinopteri; family Centropomidae; genus Lates; species Lates japonicus. The sequence goes on from BRZM01000902.1 coordinate 42,138, forward strand.
GAGCTATAAGTGCCGCTAGCTGGCTTCAAAGCTTTCTGGAGGCTTGACACTTGGAGCAGAGAGAGGGATATATGGAGATACAGCACAAAGCCGTATAAGTGGAGGTCGAGGAGGAAGTGCACAGGGAGCAAATGAGGGAGGTTGTGAAAAATGTGAAAGGGAGGGCAAGCGAGTGTGTGAAAGAGCAAATCTATG
>BRZM01000903.1:0-12813 GCA_033238685.1 Lates japonicus
ATCACCCATCATAGCCTGCCAAAACATAATGTAAAGTATTTGCCACTGTAATAACATTGTGATTCACCTTGGGAGGTATTGCTCAAGTCATGTAACTTGCGTGGCAACAGATTGTATGATAAAAGCCTAAGTGCATTAGCTGCCATGGTCAGAGAGAGCCAGAGAGGCAGTGTCAAAGTAGCACACGGTCAGATGAGCCTCCCCGGCTGTTGGCCAACTAAATAAGTTAGGTCACTGCCAGATCCTCTTGGCTCTGATACTGTAGAACCACAGGATCAACCGAGGAAGATCTCACCTGCTGACCCCTTAAGGCCTTTACTCTGGGGAGGGGAATTAGTAAAGGATTTCTTAGCCAGTGAGAGTTACGGCATGTTTTTTGAGTTGATCAGTGACATGACATGCATTGGCAGAGACTTTTGGAAAACCAGAGCCTCAAATGAATTTGTACATTCATCCTTGCTTAGTTTGCGTGGCTTTTAACAATCAAAGGACCAAATAAACCATTTGTGCGGTAGGCCTTACACCAATCAATCAATCTATAGTGAAATTCCAGATGCCCTGTAAAAAACAGCAACCCCTCCTCACACTGAGACAGGAAATGACTCTGAAGAAATGGAAGTCATGTGGTATTTGCTTTTTCCACATAGGCAGAGGGTGAGAAATTAACTCCAACTAATGTCACATCTGTGGCAACTGTTATAGACTCACACTGTAATTCATACTGCAAACGTTTTCCTATAGGATGTAAAACACCCTACATGCTTTGAGAGCTAAAAAATGCATGGCCTCGTAGTTATAAATTTAAAATATATTAAATTGTCGACAGGATATAAAATCTCAAACCATAGAGCAAAACCAGAAAATTCAATCAGAAGCCCATTGACAAACTATTGCCACTAAATTCTAACATGTAGGAGTTATTCAGGAAACTCCTTATTGAACCTATAATTATATGTGAATAATTATATGTGAATGCCAAACCACTGGATGTGACATAAGTAAAAGAAAGTCTCTACAGAGAGCACAAGTGAAGGTGGCATGAAAATAGTGAGGTGGCAGCTGCTGCTTAATATGATGTGATTTCTTTAGAGCACTCTTACCTCTTTTCTGCATGAAGGTGAAGAGGTCATCCAAAAACTCCTTCCTTTTGGGGTCACTGTCCAGCTCATACAACTGAAGGAGAAAACAGAAGTTTATTACTGCCATGATGCACCATTCAGCCCATTCCACATGGTACATTGTCCCTGGAAGTGGAGCCGTCTGAGAATTCTCTTTATTTTTCACTTTCCCCGCTTCATAGCATGGTACTGGCTGACAATTCCAGTGCAAAGCAAAGAAAAATATTTCAACTGCAAAATTTGTATCAGACATATTCTCTATTTTTACTATTCAATCAGATTCACAGTTGAGTGAAAGTGGTTTGCTTGTTTGTTTTGTTTGTCTCTCTTTGCTGTAGAAATACTGACTAGTTCTTCCCTTTCACACAGGCACAGAACATACGTGCATGTCAATGTCCAGGAGACCGTTGGCTGTTATCACTTTGATGTGCTCAAGTGCAACTTCTAACAGAAGAGCTGGGGCAACATGAGGCAACGCATTTGTCAGTCTTTGTCAGTGCTAGTTCTTTGAAGTTGGCTTGGAGTTTCAGGGCCACAAAGATATATTTAGAGCTCTGCATGTTGAGAATGTTTGAAGGTGCTATCCTATTTACAACTTCCACTCATGTGACTTTCATAAAAATTAGTGTTATTATGTAATTGGTGCAAAGATGTCTTTATTGGATTGTTTCATCACTGAAGCCATTCTGGGATCAAATTTTCCAAGCGCTCACCTTTGCAAAATCTCTGGAGGCCTCTCCTCTCCCTCTGCTACTGTCGGCCTCATCCGCCCAGCTTGCACTCCCATTCTACAACACACAAGAGACACAAAACAGATAAAGTCGGTAAACAATCAAGAAGTGGTTACAAACACATTCAGAGAGGATCCAGTCTGTAGTGGCATCTTCTACCTACGAATCTTTGATGTGGTGCAGTTACTATTATCTACTATTCCTTTAAAAAAGTTTTTTTACTTTATTTGATTGTGACAGTAGAGATAAAAACAGAAAGCATGGAGAGACAGAGAGAAAGAGAGAGAAGAGCATGATATGCAACAAGGTCAGCCAGAACTGATAGGGGTATGATGCCTTGTTCCATTACTAATGTAGTTGCACATTTATTTTTCTTAAGATTGAATTCAGAATTTTGACCCCCTGCATTTTTTTGTAAATGCGTTACTCTGATTTTCATCTGCAAAGATCACATCAGGTTGACACTGACTGTAGGTCAAAAAGTTCATGTTGGGTTAAAAAATGACTAAACTCTGAACTCCATGCTTGTTACCACAACTGCAACACAAACACATGAAAACTAATATATACTCGAACTCCAAGAATGCATTTTTCCAGGGCTTGGAGGAGTAACCTCTGGAGTTATTGTGCCCCTGAGCTCCTGTGTCCCCCTCCCCCTTCATCCTCAAACATCTCCATTTGACCTAAACCATCTGCATCTGGGCCTGCCCTGCCCCCACCCATGTCTTCCGACCCAGCTGGATGCAAGGGCCCCCCATCCTTCAATCTTAACGCAGCTGTGATGGGTGGCCAAGTTCATGGAGTGTAGCTGGCTGTCAGGAGGGGCCAGGGGAGGGTGGGCTGGTCAGTAGCCCGAGTGTGCACACACATAAGCAAAGGCTGATCATGGCTGTGTGTATGTTTGTGAGTGCAGGGAGGAGGGGGGGCACAATGGCCCCACAAGACGGGAAGGAAGGAAAATAGGGGCAGAAAGGGGTGCACGGTATGTGCCGACCAGGAATGTCTCCTAAAGACAAAACCTATAAAAGCATCAGGAATCAAAACAAGATCCGTTTGGTGGGGGACGTTAATGGCTGCAGCCCGGGGTCTAGTTTCAACCAGGAGCCCATTGGTCAGTGGCAATTACATGGCCTGAAACGAGAGCCTGGAGGGCAAAGGTTGTCAAGGCCCTTGAGAGCAAGTCATTTTCACCCTCTCACTCTCTGTACGTGTAACGCTTGTCAACATTCATACTCCCTCAACAAATACTCATCAGCTATCAACTTGCCAAACCACTGCAAATAGTGTGTTTCTAGGTAAAGATTTACATGCATGAAGACGACTGTTACAGAATGAGATATCTGCTATTTAGAACAGCCAAGACACACTTTCATAAATAAAAACTAAAACGTACAGGAGTGGAAATTTATTTGCATTTTCTTGCATTTGCAGTATTACAAGTGTGGTTACAAAATGCTACATTTCCACTATGGAACAACTAATATTTGAAGTCCAATGTTCACATTTTTACATACCAGCAGACTGCTATCCTTTAGAAAATTGAGAGTTATATCTATTTGCAATTAAATTATTATTTTATCACATTTGCGTCACAGCTGATATCTTGTGTTGACAACTGATCTGCAAGCACAGCTCATTCCTTATCAAAAATACAAATCCCTGTCGACTTCCATTACCTATAGTATGTCACAGAGATTACAACAGGATCACCATGTGAAGGTAAATATACAGTATGGTACATTTGGAGGCCTTACAGACCTTTGCACACAATTTGACCAACTCTGTTAACCTTTAACCATTATAAATGATTATAGCAGAAGATAATTCAGATTGCAGCTATGTATAATCTCACATGCTTGCTCTTGCATGAAGAAAACTTTGCATTCTGTGTCTTTTATAAGTGCTAGCTGTTCCCTATTCAATGGCCCAGAGGTCAACACTGTAATCTTACTGACAGTAACCAAGCAAGAAGCCATAGAGCTAAATGGGAAACACCATCACTCTGTTTGTTAGCAAGTTAATGTGCTTTATTAATCTTCCCCCGAAGTGTGATTCCACTGCCATGTACAAAATGTCAATACCAGTTTTTAAAAGTTTGCTAAACCTTTGTGTGAATGTCTCAGCTGATAAAATCCCAAAATCAAACCCTCATATCCATTTCATGGAAATATTATTCATAGAGAATATTTTCAACAACAGGATGGCCTGTGTGTGTGTCCACACACCCAATTATCTGTGAACGCTGTTTAGGGATTTATAATGTTGAATACATTCTCTTCTCTAAAGTGAGTGACTAAGAATCTTCCAACGCTAGCGTCAACTCCCGACTCACTAGAATCAGATGTTACTTCAAAAGACCAGGCAGTAGGTGCTGGGTTTCTGGCCTTGGATTTGTTAGGGGAACACAAATATGTTTATACACAAACCACACGCACACCTACATACACACACACACACACACTCATGCCTCCCAGAGGGACACTCTGGATTATGGGAGCGCAGGGGTCAAGGTGTTCCTGACATCAACAGAGAACAAAGGTCTAAAGTGACAGAACACTGTCCAGTCAGTGCCAGACTTTGGCTTCCTGCTCTATCCCCTGCTCTGCTTTAAATACATTTTCTCAGGTGCCTGTAATAGATAAGATTTGTATCCCTTGTTAATTGAATGAAATAACCACAGATTTTACACAGATTTAGAGAGACTGATCGAGATTTTTTTATTCTCACTGATCATATGGAGCATGTGTAGAGTTCAGAGGTGTTCAGTGTAAAAAGTACTCCTTTAAAATTCACTGGTTGTAGACAGAAGTGGGAGATGAAGACAAACTGAATTTAAGTGCTCTGTGTTTTTTGATTTTATTTTATTCTATTTTTTGCTTCATTTATTTTTGATGTTTAACTTTTGATCTCTAAACCAACGGGGCTGTCGGGGCAACTGCCAATGATTCCCTGTCATTGGACCTGGGAGTGTAAATTTTGCTGTCACTAGTCATAAGGCAAATAAGTTCAAATGCCTCTATAAGAAACCTGTTTGTTTCTCTGGCTGGTTCAAAAAAAGCACAGTAATTGGAACATGGAAGCCGTTAACCATGAATAGACATGTTGGCTCTTGAACTAGGACCTTGGTCAGCTGAGGAATGTTAACACTATGTTGCTTTTTGTCAAGTTAAGAGTGGATACTGATGTTTTGGGACCACTCCTTATGATCAGTCACCTCAGCCCCTTCATCACATCCAGCACTCCACCCAGAAATGACTTCTTTAAAAAAAGAAATTCCCACACCCTACTTACATGCATGACAGAGACATACAAGGCTTGACTTACCAGATGAAAGACATAATTAAATTACATAAAACGACTGACGTGTGTATGTTTGTGTACTAAGTGCCTTAGTTACAAGAGTTTATATTTTATATATATATATATATATATATTATATTATAAGCAGTCTTAAAGCTGGACATCCAAGAGTATATGTATACAAACTATAATTTGATTTAGGAAAAATACAATTATAATATTCAAATAAAGCATTGCCCGCACATGCTAATGTGTGCACACGTCTGAGATGGAGGATGAACAGAAGCCTTCATATATCTAAGCATCCCGTGTTTCCTCTCCGTCTCTCTCTCATGCTGTTAGCAGGTTTACTGGCCAGGCGGTGGGTGGCCTAATCACATTATGGCCATACGTGACTGACTGGCTCAGTGCCAAATCAGGGATAAGAATAAGGTTGATGACCAGGAGTGAGCTGAAGCTGGTCATCGCCCGGGGTGGGGTGGGCTGGGGTTCCACAAACTGACATACAGACTGTACCCTCTATGGGAAATGGTTGTTTGAGATGGGGTCCAAAGGTGCCCTGAGGTTCACGTGAGTTGCCCAGCTTGCCACCACCTAACTGATGCACATATGGTATCATTCTGTAGAGTTTGTAAAAATGGCCAACATTATAATTCTAGGGCTGACATTATATGAATTTGTGCAATTCCTTGATAGATGGGCAGCACCTGGCAACATCATCTCTCTCTGTTGGTCCTCGCACTAACACACAAAATTCTGCACGTACCAGTTTTGAAAAGAACAACCTTTCATCAGCAACAAGTTGACATTCTTTGCATAAGCCTGTATTGGACAAACCTCGCAACACACTCCCACTTAAATGTTGATACACACCCTGGGGGTAATTCTACGCAGCCATTATAGAAAGATGTCTGGAGGAGAGCCACCATTTTAGTGAGGCCAGGCATGCCGGAACAAGAAGGGTTAATGGCTGCTGCTTGGGGAGTGGGGGATGGATGGCATTGATTGTTCAGGATGTTGACAGCACTTCTCCAATTTGATAGTGGAGCTGTTATTAGATGAAGAGGCTTGTTCTTAATAAAAGCATCATGTGATTTACCTTCAGTCTTCCAGTAGGAGGTTGGGTGGGCTCAGATAGCAGCCAGGGGGCTAAGGAAATATTCATTGTGTTAGACTCCCTTTGGCAATCGTCTCAAGATAATAAAAGGAGGAGGAAAAACTGGATCAACATGTGTTTTGAAACCGGTCAGAAGCCAGTTGCATACTTTGTAGGTAGAGCTGACCTCATGTGAAGTAGGTAATTTCCATACTATACGTAATAGGCTGATGACTGGCTAATGGGATGGGAGAAAAATAACTGACCCCCCATAGGTCATCTGAAACGTGTAGTTGCTTTGCAGCCTTTCAGTGTAATCCTGCAGACTAAACAAGGCCTCAAGAGAAGAGCGGCACATGTCTCTGCCATAATAGAGCCCTGTTAGCCCTCAGCCTTACCCCTAACCCCTGTGTTCCCAGTTTGAGCTACTGTCACGGCTCTCTGTGTCCCACCCTACACAGCTCCACACTGCAGACCAAGTCCCCTGGGCCACAGCCATTGAACAGGAGGCCCAAATCAATAGCCCTGGATGTGCAAACACAGGGAAGTCCCCAGCCCCCTCCGGACGCAATCTCACAGCACACGTCAATACTCATCATCCTCAGTCATCTACAGCAACGCCAGGGAAACTGAGATGAGGGCAGGAACACAGCTCCCAGGGTGACCTAACCCCTTCACCTCCGACAAGACATCCTAACTTTGACTAACACGGTGAAGGTTTCCATGGGAAACCCTCATCAAACTGCACTCTACAAAAAAACAGTGTAAACAGCCACACCTATCCTTAATGAAAACAAAATACACACACATACAAGTGAAATCCCTATAGCAACCACAGGCAGTAAATTACTGACAAAATGTCACAGTGCTCTCAATACGAGCTCTGCCAGAACAGACGCAGGAGGGAGGGTGACTTTAGTGAAATTCACCAGCATTCCAGTACACCAGTAACAGGACCTCACAATAACAGGAGAGCCCCTCTCATCCCACAGGTACTCTTAACATCTCATTCCCGCACTAATCTTTTTTAGCCAAATTGCTACCTGTCAAAACAGTTCAGCGAGGGAAATCTTTTAAACAGACACAGCGGCAGTAATTTAATCACAATCAAGGCCTCCGGCAGAAATCTGGATTGTAGCCAACAACAGTGATAAATGGTGAATAGTCAGAAAAGAGGCTACATTAGTAGTTAAACTGGTGCTTATTTTGTACATTTGACTAAAAAGACCACTCAAACTACTCAGGGTCAGGCTCCTCTTTTTCTAAAATATAATTAAAATGTACTGTAGCACCCTTTGATAGATATAAATACCAGTTTTATAGGCATTTGCTTTGCACACCTGTTTGCTAAGAGAATTGGATCTGTGATTTAGGCAGACTACATAGTAAAGCCTGTTTCCTCATCTACTAGAGAACAAGAGCCCTGATGCCTTTAGTTTAAGTCCATCTGCAATGTCGGCTTCATGCTCTCAAAGAAAGCGAATCTGCTTCCTCCCAGCATGCCTGTAAAAACGAGCATTGTGGGGGGCAGCAATCTCTAATCCAAATCAAATAATTGGGGCCTTGATCCCTCTGCGGGACTCCGGGAATCATTTATAGTGCCTCTCTCAATGGGGAGGGGTGATGGGGGAGGGGAGGGGTGATGGGGGAGGGGAGGGGTGAGGGGTGGGTGTGCTGGGAGCTGGGGCTGAGCGGATGGCGTTCTTTATCTGCTAACTACTGTAAAGGATCTCATGGTGAGCTGGCCATACGCTACCGCCAACAAAGGCTCTGGCTAATCGTGATTCCATGTGCGACGAGAGGGAAATAAATCTCACTGCCACTCGGGAACATATGGTAGAGTTCGTACTTGCGAACAGCCACTGGTGATTCTTTGGTCTCATTATCCATTATTATGGAGCATAAAAAAAGGTTGCATATCACAAGAGAGCAGGCCGGCAGCAGAAAACAGGACCCAGGGGCATGCCTGCCTCTGAGTGTCCGGTCATGTTTGTAGCTGGAAGAGGTTTCTGGCTTTTGGGGGAACAGACAAAGTGGCGAGGACAAGGGGCTAAACGTCCAGGGGCAGAACATGTTGCTACCTGCCCTAGCCTCAGCAGTGCTGCACTTCTAAACAGGCCACTGAAAACAGGCCTCCAGGCATGACCACCCCTCCCTCCATTAATCACTCCAATTACAAAGCTGAAAAAGAAAAACCAAGGAAAAAGGGGGGGGGGGGCTGTCACAGGTAAAAAGACAGAATGAAAATGGACAGGCAGACAAACAGTCAGAGGAACAACTAACTTGTACACTGATCAACACACTTTTTTCTTTTTTTTCTCATCCAATTCCACACACAGAGGGAGAAAGAGGGGGAGAGAGAGACCACACTGTAACCAACGAGAAAGGCTTATGTCTGAAAGCCAGGGGTGGATTTGCATATTTAGTTCCTGAGTAAACACGTCTGCTGGTGACCAGCAAGTCTGGTTTGCCAAATAAACTGACTGCATTTGTTCAGCTCCAGCCCTTTCACCAAGACACCACATTCCACAGGCAGAGGCCCCATCCCCCATTACACTAGCTGGCCCCTTTCGCTCACACAAATGCAACGTTTATAGGCTGGTGTGGCCAGAAGTTCACACTCATTGGTTCAAAGACCCTTTCACAGGCAGAGCAAACATTTTAGTGAATCACATCTGTGCCACCACATACAGTACTCCATGCGTCAACCCTTTCCCGTAGTGGTTCAGGCCCATAAGAAACTAGGCGTCAGAGACTAGATTTTGCAACTAAACTACGCACAGACTTGCATGGGGGCCCGTTGGTGCCCCCTCACAGACAATTTGATTTGAAGCTATTAGTTTTGCTCTGTGAAGTGTAGGTGACAGATATCAAGTTGTGTTCCATTATGCAAAGCACTACAAAGTCACTTATCAGATTCTCACAGCGCATTAAGGCTATAAGAATTGCAGTGACCAAAACAAAACAAATCCAACACATTTTGGGTCCTCGTGAATAAACGCCACTTTAAGCAAGAAGTTATACTGCTGCATTCAGGTCAAAGCAGTTTATTAGTTTTTCTTCTAGGTTAAAAAAAAAAGCTTTTATTAAAAATACTTTGCATATCTCACATCTTTCAAAGAGCAAGCATCCCTTCACCCCATGCTAATGGCAGCTGAGACATCACACAGACCTGATAGGCCTTTATATACATTCTCATTATAATTTACGCCAGGAACCTGATACATTCACAATCAACAAAAAACCTTCACTGCTATTAGGACACACATCTAATTACATATGAAATGACATAGAGGTCACACTACTTGCAGTCAGATGGCAAAGAACCCTTAATTTAATGGCAGAGGGCAGAGGAGGCACAGGAGGGCTAAACCAGTCCTGCTAAGTTCTCAGGGTTTCTCCCATCAGAGAAGTTAGTGTTATGGTTATCCCTCTGAATCTTGCATCAAATGTTCAAACCATAAGCTTAACTACAGCTTCTGCAGAGTCTAATCGATAGGGCCTGCTCAGCACCGAGTGTATCTGTTTCCTCTCAGCCAGTTAAGTGCAGGGCATTCCCACCTCTGACAGGCCAGTACCCCCAGGGACCCGCGCCAGGATGGTGTGCAGCCTGGTCACGCATCTGGAGCTCATCTCCAGGGGCCGACAGCTACTATGCATCTCTACTGGACACCAAAAACAGAAGATCCCAAAACTTGAAGAACCTAACTAAACCAAAGTCAAGGCGATTAATAAAATCAAAGAACCAAAATATAAGAGTTTCCAGAGGTCATTTCACCGTCAAAGTGCAATCATCATACAACCATTATTAACCAGCAGCTATCGTTCAAAATGTTAGCCATGGTGCAATAGCTTTGTTCTGTTGCGACAGACCAACCGCGCAAAATGGGTACCAAAGTATCGGCAAAACCAAACATGAAATAGTGCTACATCTATATGCCTTGGTACTAGATGTCACCATTAGTGCTTGTCTTTACCCATATTAACTAGCCCAGCAAGAAAGCCCAAATATTAAATAAAGAGGATGAAAAAGAAGGCTTCAGAATTATTTATCAAACCTTTGAGAATTTTGTGTTTGTCTGGTAACCACGCCAGCAAAAGTTACAGTGTTGCTTGAAATTGCTTAACAGCCTCAAGAGACAGAACATCATTATATGTTTGCTTTTTTACTACTCTATGTTGCAGTTGACGATGAATCAGATTAGATAAAACTGTGATGATTCTCATGGGGAAACTAGGTTGTTGTGGTAATAGAGAATATGGTAGGATAATTGAGCAAACAGGCTATACTGTATACAAAAGTATACTGAGTAGCGTTAAACTAAAGATACACAACGCTTGGTAATGACAGATTTACAGGTAAGCAGATGTTTGCAAGAGCTAATGGTCTACATTCACCATGGTAATATAATCATCCAGCTCCTAAGTGGTGCGTAGTGAACCTAGAACCATCATGTATTTCAACCATGCTATACACAACAATAATTTTGAAAGTATTTAAGGGATGTGTTATCTGATCCAAATTTTGTGTCAGTCATTTAATAATTGCTACCAGTTTTGAACCAAATTATCTGATCCTACATCCTCCCCAGCAAAGTTGTTGGAGCTTCCTCAGGCTTAAGATTTATTGGGGCAGGAAAACCTGAGAAGTCTTTGGTGGTTTGACCAGACATGGCTAATCAAGGCTGGTCTGCTAGGTTGGGCATCCCAACTGCTACAAACATTATTAACCAAAATTCCATATTAATATGATGCTATCCAAACAGAGTGATGTTGTGATCTGATACACATTATGTGAATTTCAGACATAGGTAAGAAAGGATCACACCAGTGCCTGTTTACAACTGACACTTGAAAATAAAATGGCTTATTCCTGAAAAGATTATACTGCTGTTAAAATAATTAAGTAAAGAAAATTACAAACCCCATCAAACTGAAGGAGGCATATATCAGAGTAACAGCTGTGATAACCATATTGGCAATGTGGTAGTTGTAATAACCCACATTCAGTAGAACCCTGCTGTTAATAATTCACTCTTTCAGCCACCTTTTAATCATTTACTAATATGGCTTTTGAACATCGACTGTAGTTGATATGGTCCATAGTACTATTCACAGGTGATTGTCTATTGTTCAGATCAGCTATGTCAGAGCGCGTGATGCGTTACCCCTGGAGAAAATTCAATGATTCAATATAAGTGCCACAATCAATAGATTTGGTGAATCCAGCACATGCCTGCTGCTGACACCCATGCAAATTTCCAGAACCAAAAAAGGGTTGATGTGTCAGCCTTACTTTATAAAGCTCTCAAATTCATGTATTGATAATCTAAAAATGACGCATGCGTAGTCTGATGTATTTTTCAGAAGAACATGACGCAGCATGCTGGAAAAAACTGGCGGCCCGATTCTTAATTTCAAATCTGTGAGTAAACTACCAAAACAAAACCAACCAAACTAACAAAACATTTAGGATTACTTGTTCCCTGGCCTGGACACACTACTTACTGTTGGGTTCTTGTGATGATTGTGATTCAGGCGGAGTAGCTTTGGGGATGCATAAGTCCTGAACACAGAATGTAAATGTTGGAAGCTGGAGCTTTTCAATACACGCTTTAGTGTAATGTGACGCTTCCTGGGCAGCAGCCAGTTTTTTCTTCCTCCTCTGTTGGGGCTCCCTCCACACATGATTGGCTCAGCTTCTGCTCTGAAGACTTGCAGACAAAACAACCTGGCTGTGTTACCATAAACTATACATGGGATTTTGGCAGGCAAAGCGCAATGAGTGTGCAGAATGGAAAGCAGGCAGGCCATAATGAAAGGAAAGCCTCCCACACCCTCTTTCACCTCCCCTCTACTCTGCAGGGCTTTGTGCCAGGTCCCATTGGCTGCTGTGTTTACCTGAGGGTCCGACACAGTGGCCCAGTTAGCACCCCATGACTCCTGACACCAGCCTGAGCTCAGCCAAAGCAGTTACAGTGGCAGGCCAAGGGACTGGCCAGGCAACTCTCACTCTTCACCTCCACACTCCTCACCGCCTGGCCTTTCTACAAGGAGTAAGGCAGAGGCTGAACCTAAAGAGAGACAACCCTTTCTCTACAACTGCATTGTGCATGGCCGTTGTGGCGCAAAACAAAGATACTCACAGTCTCTGACTTTGCTTAGGCCCCTGATATAACACACAGTTCACGCTGCTAACTGTGAAACTATTTTTGAAACACCTGTCGGATAGGTCTTTAGATTGGGCAGATCAGGCATTTTCAATTTAGCTCTATAAGGAATATAAAGGCCAATCAACCCTAGAGAGCCTTTGTTTAAAATAGCAACACCAAAATGTTGCGATGTCCATCTATACTTAACTTCTAAAACCAGCCAATCTCTGTCTCTCTATAAAAGTATGCATTACAGGCATTATTAGTAATGAGGGTCAGACACTTCCCTGCCAAGTGTCAGCAGGTCGACCTCCTATTCCACTATATACCTGCATGCAGCTTAAACTTTATAACTTTCCAAAGGCATCATTAAATTTTTTTAATTATGTGTGGTGTTAAAGCAATTTATCTCTAAT
>BRZM01000903.1:22914-63644 GCA_033238685.1 Lates japonicus
TCGGCTGGCTGCTACATCCTCAAATTACGTGATAATGTATGTAGTATTCAGCTAGGTTTCATAAACAAGCAAAATCTAGCTATTAATGTTATGCATTTAGAGTATTTGCTAACAGTGTTGCTGTAAGACTGCAAATAATGGCAAGTAACCACCAAGGTCAAATTAGCTCTGAAAGTTTTTCCTTTCCTTTTAGGAAATGAAAAGCGTAAAATGTAATAACTCTTCCACAGTCGGTCAGGAGGTTTCTTTTAGCCTGCCAAAGGTCAGAGTAGCCATGAAAAAGTGAGAGAGAGAGAGACGCTTGCTGAGGAACGTGACTCACCACTCCAGCCTTACTACCGGGTTTGAACTAGGTCTGCTCATCCCTCCCCTTCCCTTGGCTTTATCCTCCTTCTTCCCTGTTTCTGCACCTGCCCAAACACTTGTAAATATACAATACGCGCACGGGGTGAAATACTGTGCATGCACCGCAGATTCCGACTGATCCGCGAGCAGCTTTGCGTTGCCCTGAGCGACCTTCCTGTGACTTTGACTTTCGTTTAATAGAAAAGGGACCGATAGAAAATGGCCTGATCCTATATCTCGAAAGTTTGAGGACCCTTCAGTCGTTTTTTCCCTCCCTCCAATTGAGCACTTTGCATGGCGCACAACAGCGTTAGGGCCCGCAGCGACAAGTAACAAGTCCCTTTCAGTTTCATGATATCTTACATTACACAGGCCTTGCCCCTAATAGATCGTTCTTTTAATCCATATATCTAATTTTACTCCAGCAATATAGCACGGAAAAGGTATCCATGTGGAGTCTTCTGAGCCATATAATCTCAATTTAAAGCTAAAAGGCAAAAGTCTATAAGAACTTTTAAAGTGTCTCGAATTGGTGAAATCCAGAGAAGCCATTGTTTCTTAACAGTGCATCTCTATTGACCTATAAATATACTAATATTCTATATGGATTCTATCAAAGTTTAGTATTTTATTATGCAAAATGTAATATTGATAGTTATCTTTACCAACTGAGACTGGTCCCCTCACTAAGAATTCCAGACACTTCTAAAGTCTCCTCCGATGTGATAATGATTATGATGCAATGTGTAAATGAAATACTACAAATCAAGTTTCAACAGGAAGTGCAATAGGTATCAGTGGCACTATATTCCAGTCTGCCCTTGAGGCAAAACTATAATGTTCCAATTTATTAATGGCTTTTATCAACCAGTATGTAAAATAACTCATTTTAAGGCTAACGGAAAAGCCTCATTCCTCATCCAATTGATGTATATAGGGTAATTGTAGAAAATGATTCTTGCTAATTATTATACAATCATGTACAAGGAAAGTATAGATAATTGAGCTTTTATTTAATAATGTAAACGTAATATATATAATCAAAATAAAAGATTAGTAGTGTTTACTATCATAAATAACATTTTATGTTATTGCATTTAGCACTTAATTATATCGCTACAATGTTGGCAATACAGATTGTCCCACAGCTGTATAGTACAGGTGGGAGTCAAGTGTACTGCTACTGACTGTTAAGGCAAGCATTTCTGTACAGCAAAACATCGCAGATCCAGGGCCTGGCCGGCACTTTAAATTCAGCTGTTGGCATTTGAAAGCACGAATCTCCACACTTGTATCAAGGTGACTCTAGTGTAAGAGTAGAATTTATTCCTAAATCTCCATGCTAATATGTTCACGGAGTGCTGGAGTGAGAGAGAGAAAGCACTGCCCGCGTCGATAATGCGATATGTTTAACACCTGGCGCTTAGAATCAGAACTGATCAAAAGCCGTGCCCATTCTCGGCACAAATGTCTTCCAGTCTCTCATGCACCTCCTTATGGTGGCTGGCTGCACCACGCATTTAACCACAGCAGCATAAGCAGTCAGCTAAGTGTGGCCTGGCAGGTTAAGAAAAACAGAGGCCAGCATCTTTTATCCTGACTTAAAGCCTCTATGCACTTTGTAAACTTTTATATCTTACAAATCTATGTGAATGCAACCATTTAGTTGCATACAAACAAAAAACTCCGACATTGAAGATTTCACACGTATTAAACACCAATTATGCAAAATATAATTTGACTAGAAATATGAGTGAAGAGATTTTTTTGTATGGAGAACAAATAATAAAACATTTTGAAAGATTAAAGATAGCTATTTCAAGATGACATCTGTGTGTCTGGGTTGTGTAAGAAACAAGAATAGACAGGCCACGTATGGTTGTGCCAGAAAAGTAGGGCCAAGGAACTTTGGGAAGTGTAAATTGTAATTTTATAAGATGTCAGTGTTTGAAGCCAAGAGGGTGTTACTCACTCCCAGTTCTAATGTAACCTGGTTTATTGTTTTAACCTGTAAGCCAAATCTAAGTATTTAGTGTCCCCAATAAATATACTATAAAATAATAAATAAACAATGTAACTACCAAGCATCCACACATAGATGTTAAAAGCATCCCTAAAGAATTACAATTGATCCCAGCTGGTACTCCAAACCAAAAATGCCACAGCACCTTTTAAAAGAAAAAAAAGGAATCTTAAAAATTTTCTAATTGTTCCAAATTGTTCCCAAAGCATATAAAACAAAACTGTCATTGAAATAATTTAAATACAGGAGGATACATATCGAACTACATAAACAACGCCCATGGGATGACTACAAGAGGAATCTGTCGTATTTGTATTTTATTTAACTCTGGGCAGATACTGGCTCTGAAACCCATTCTACAGCTGACTGTGTCCAATCCAACTGCCATCAGTGGTCTATGAATAAAGCCTTCAGTAAACCTATATCCGCTTACACTTTGAGCCATGAGAATGTAGCAGCTGTTACTCCTGATAAGAGTAGGCATTACCCCCACAGCTAACCTGGCAAGAGACAACCTCCAGGCATGAACTCTCTCAGTATGCAGTAGCTCTATTTGTAAAATATAATAATGCCTTGCATCTAGACAATAAAGCACATGTGGTCCAGCAGAAAGAACTGTACCATCTCCATATAATTTTGGCTCTTTGAGATAGCAGCACCTGGGAAAACCATCATCACTGTACATGATACCACACAGAAACGCATTGAGTCCTTACCTAGAACACCACCTCATTCTGGTTCCAATGGCTGAATATTAGAAGAAGCTGGCATTTCCCAAAATGATACTACTCCCCATTTGACAGGTACGAAAACAAAAACAAAAGACAGCCAGCTGATGCACAGTAGTCAGGAAATGTAAATGGTCATATGAGGCAAAGTGTCTAAAACAGCTTAGCTGTTAAGTAGTTAGGAAAAAACTTGGCAACTCAAAGGACTTCATGGAAATAGCCAAAACAATATAATTATATTTGTGGCTGCATGGCTGCGCTTACAGGCCTGCAGACCTGTCTACCAGAGAGAGCAAAGACAGGAAACCAGCTCCACCATAATAAGACATATCCAAATGATGACTCCCACCCAATCTAGCTATGGCATGGTTAGTATAGTTTTATAAAACAAAATAAAAATAGGGCCGTGTTTTGGGGCCGCAGTGATAAGGCTTCGTTCGTACGCCCATCCCGCGGGTTGAGGATCTCAAAGAAACCGCATTAACAGGTGTTTGGCTTCGCCAGCAGGCGGAAAGGGCGGAGGCTGGTTGGAGAAGACTTGGTGCACGGTGGCTAAAGCCAGCCACTGAACTGGAGCCGGTTTCAAAATTTTTAAAGGTTTGAGCCACTGCACCAGCATCACTGCATGGAGGTGATGGAGGCAGCATACAGAGGAGCCTGGTAGCTTAAGGACCAGGTCCAGGTCTCAATACCAGATCTCGCCCAGACGGGCTGGCCTGGGGCAGCTGCCTGCTTAAATCAGATGACCTGAGAGCAAAGAGAAGGACTCAGTAACACAAGCACTACCGCGAGTAAAATAAACCTTGTAGAACGTCTCACTGAGGAAGGTCTAATAAGGATCTTCTAAACTGCATGATTGGCATCTCATATTATAAACTAAACCTAGTTAGAAAGGACTTAGAGCTGACAGCCAGGAATGGAAATGAATTAATCAGCCTTTGGGTTTGAGTCTGAGGCTGCTGCCACTAGTCCTCTCAAGAAGTATTGCTCGTAATTAAAATCATGCGCCCTAACATTTTAAATTTACTTTACTATATACAAAAACTCCCCATCCCTGCAGATATATAAAATATGGGATGTCTATAACCTGTCCCTGCATTGTTTACCTGGCTTAGCCTGTGGTAGCGTCTCCCAGGTATTAAGGAAATTTCCGCAGCTATCAGCAATGTGAGAAAACAGGTAAGACTGAAACCTACGCCCGCTAAAAGTTGTGCAACAACCGGTACAAGTATCCGAGATCAAGAAACAGCCAGAGGCTGAGCTCAGCAGGACTGGAAAGAATGTCGAGGTAAAATGAAATACATCCCTTTGCCTCTCATTTATTAGTAGACAGGCAGCGTTGTATATACTGTTGCTACATATAAAATGATTGCAAGCATAAAAGTTCTAGATCCAGCCTCAGTCCTAACTTTTCTGCTGTACTTAAAGCAGATGCAATTCTATGATATCACATCCGAGTTGCCTTTATGGCAGAGGTTGAAACAAACTGGTCTTGACCTTACCCATTTACTGCCTCCAGCAAATAATAATTTTAGTGGTACTGACTATCCTACAAAGCCAAATAACGCGGCCTGTCTTTTAAATCTTCCTTGTTTACTAAATACTCCAGCACCGTGACATGGCTCGGCTGGGATGAAGGGCAAGGGCTCCAAGGTTACACCAACCGTGTGCGCTGACCTGACCAAAGGAAACATGTGTTAGTGAAAGACTGCACAGAGGCCGCAAGATGAAAGGACGGAAGCCAGGAAAACACAAAGCCCGGTTGATGATAACGCAGCAAAATGATCTTCAACATCTATGGAGCGGTAAAAATGAATAACAAAAATATCTGGTACCCACAGCTTTAGACTTACAGTTGTTTGGCAGTGATAAGTGAGATTGTGAGATAATTGAAGAATGTCCCAGATAACTCCACCCAGCTAAGAGTATCCTATAATACTAGCCTTAAAATCAATCATCAAAGATAGACAGGTCATGATGTAAATAATCTAAAATGTATCAAGGAAATGTAAGAAAACTGGAACTACTAAATAAAAGATAATAAGGATTCTTTTAAATGGTGTTAAACTTAGAAATTATATGACTTGTTCTGACCATAAAGAGCAGTTTGTATGAAAACGTCAGACTTTATAATTTAAAAGTAAATGATTTGGCACTATTATACACTTTGCATTGACTGATCAAGATGAAGTCTTTAGTCCATGATGATACTACATCACCATCTGCCATTCATAAGCAGACAAATGATTAATATTTTAAAGATGATTCTACGGTAAAATACAATAACCTTGAGCTCAAGGGCCTATATATAAGGGCTTAAGAATAAATAACAAGACCATTGGTCTGAAAAACAGAACAAAAGAAAAGATACTGATACCACTCCCAAATGGTAAAAGCCAGATGGTGAGTAAGGTGTCTAGCTCTAATGAGTATAGTAAATGTCCTATCACCCCTGTATACATACTCAACTCCATCACCTGTCTGAGTCCAAAGCAACTAAAGAAGGCCCCGGCGTGTTGACTCAAAGTAGCGAGTTCTTGCTATACTCACCGTCCTAAAAGGAGAAACCAGAAACTGCTGCACCCAGCCAAAACAAAACCTCTGCCTCCTGCATTATGCTGACGTTTCAAAAGCAGCCTCCTCACCATGCCTCCTCACCTCCTGGCCTCTGTCTCTTGGCTGATGCACTGGGAGGTCCCAGAGAGGGCCTTCCAGCGCTTCCCCTGCATTTCTGTGTTTCTAAGCGACAAATAAAATCAGAGTAAGAGACATTTCTTAGATGCTGACTAGAGCTGACTTAAGCAATGGTTAAAGCCAAAGGTCATAAAGTAGTTTACTGTGCTGCCTTCATGGCCCAATACTCTGAGTACCATGCAACTGGCATCAGCGGGTGATTCCATCTCAGACAAAAGTTAGTTAATAGTTTTAATCTAAATAATACTTGAAGAAGCTTCTGCTGTATTTTAAAACAAGATTTAGCATTGTAGTATTTAAAGTATACTGTGTCCAGTCATTTCCACTGGGTAGAGACTTTAAAGGGTTACAGCCATAACACATTCTGATAAAACAGAGGAGATGGATTATTCTCCTTTAGAGAGTTGATCAAAGGCCATCCATCCGCCATATAAGAGCCAAAATATACATCATTCAAGGATTCTAACCTTTAAAACTAGAGATGATGATAAAGGTAGGCCAGATAAATACAGTGCTGTGATTGTGGATGCAGGACTGCGATCCAACCGTTGCTGTCTGGAAACCAAGGACCATTAGATAAAGCTCTAAAACTGGAAGCGATACAGGATAAATAGTTCCAACCAATTTTCATAACTAGTCAAAATGTCGTACTTTTATGCTTCTATTTTAATGCAATACCAAAGTAACACTAGAAAAAATAAATCAGATAATTAAGTTAACAGTATTTGAGATCCAGAGGAGGAAATAAATAATTCCACTATATGTTAGCACCTCCTACCCTGAGGTGAAATATTTAAAGTGTGTTCGTAAACGGCTGTGTCTTATAAATGCATCCCTTGTATCTCACATGATAGATCTAAACTGTGGTGATTTCCACGACAGTCAACATCACCTTTCCTGTGGAAAGTCCTCAGATACTATGAATATGGAACCAGAATCGCTAGTCAGCAGTGCTCTACCACCGTCCTACTCCATGAGCACTTGTTCTCCATTCTCAGCCCAGTGACCACTGGGCCCCACTGAGCTTGCTGCCAGCCTATAGAGTTTCGTACCTGCCTCAGTGTGTGTGTGCAGCCCCTTCCAAGTATTAGGCTACAGAGCTTGTGGGGCCAGAGGAGAGCAGGTTGACAAATTAGTTGTTAGTATAATAAAAGCTCCTAAAAGCATTAGAAATCTTCTGAAATCAAAGATGGACAGATGATAACCCAAAGAAGGAAAGTCAGCCAGAATACGCCATCAGCATACGCCCAAGAGATCTTGATAGCTTCCAGTTATGGCGAGCAATGGGTTGATCCATTGTAATACAAAACATTGAAATTTTGACAAGGCCGGAAGGAGGGAAATAGGAGAAGCTGGGACAGAGACTTCCTCCTCTGCAGACACGGGTAAGCGAAACTGAAGCGCCTGAGCCCTCCAGCAAGCTGGCGACCACAGCTCCATGGTCCTGATAGCTGCCATCCAATACCTTGAGCTGTCCCTTTCTGTGCCGCCGGCTAGTACACAATAGGCAACCTATAAAACAATACACAATGGTGTTGACTTTGACCAGAGTAGCATTATAGGGTCAAACTCCTGTCTGCGATCACTGGCTGCGATGGAGCCAAGAAATGCCTCATGAGTTTGAGGTGATGGCTGAGCTTCCACATGATGGGCATCCCTTCTTACAGGCCTGATGCCTCCATCAGCAGTCTTAGGTCTTGTGCTGCTGCTGCTACCCCATGGTTGCAGAAATGAAAGAGAAATCTGTAGCCTGGCATTCCATGTGGCAAGTCAAAGAATGACAAGACAATTATAAGAGTTAACTAAAATGAAATCATGTGATACCTAGTTACAAAAGGAAAGTCGAGATGGGGTGTTTTGAACTCAATCAAATGGTTTTAAACTACATGAGCCCCAAGGAAAAGAAATTAGTTAATGCGTGTCTATTTTGTACTAGTTGCGATTTTCCTTTATTTTTGTCAGCTTAATCCAGTGGTAAACTAATAGGCTGTATATTTCCATTGACTGTATATACAGGCCGTAGTATATACAGTCTATAGGCAAACTTCAAATCTTACCTGGGTCATGCAACCTTGGAAAACTGGAACTGAGGAACTGAACTCACTTTCCCAAGTCAACCCTCTCTCCTGGCCTTTGCGGAAGAAAACTGTTTCAGCTTTTGCTTGCATACGCTGCCACTGATACTGCAAGAGCCAAACCAGTAAAATGACTGAAAGTTTACCGTGAAAATCCATTCTGGTGAGCGTCCAGTATCTATAAACAGTTGTCAAATCACAGGCCAGGCCAGTTAGCCAGCCAGCCTCCTGGTCGTAATACTCAGCGTTTCAGCGCCAGCCGGACTAGCCCATCGCAACTTTGGCATTACTGACGGGTGAAACCAGGGCTCCCTGGCTGTGTCTCAGGTGTGTCCTCCTCAGCCTCTTATAATATCGTCGTTCATCATCTGTAGTGCGGTCACAGCACCCCAGCACCAAGGAAATAAGCAGCTATGATGACAGGTGTCCCACCGTATGAGGGATTTTATTGTTTTCCTGGAGCAGGCTTTCCACTTTCCTTCTCTCTTTAGTTTTACGGCACTAAGCATCCACTAAGTTGCGCTGCCCCATCTGGCTGTACTTTAACTGTCCAACTTATTATAGTTCAGCAATGAAGGAAGCATTTTACTCTCCGCCCAATACCAATGCTAATAACATAACTGTAATATATCGACTGCATGATATACACCCAGTAGATACTCTACTGACCCCAGTCTGATTACATCTCCTTTTAAAGTCTTAAAGTTTGAACTGTAATAAATCATGGCTATTACACACACGTTTTGAACTCCAAGCATTGCTTTCGATCTGCTAGAAGATTTTTATTTTCAAAGTAATTTAAATAAAATACAGTCACCAGTAGAGATTCAAGGAATATAAAAGTAATACGTCTCTGTATAATTTACATCTGATTTCTGTGATACTGGCATCTCATCTAAGTAGTCAGGATTCATCAAATTCATTAGAAGCCGTGGTCCAGATACTAATACATTCTTTATCTCCTGATGCATACTAATAAGGATAAGGATATGGTAAATGATAACTAAAATCCATTCCATATGGCGCAACCTCTGAATTTCATTAATAGCCCATATACCACCACTCTAGTCAAACCTAATCGAGTCACTACACATCCAAAATGAAAACACTTTACTGGTATGTCCATGGCTTTATTTAGATGGCTATTTTCTTAAGTGAAACTACAGGTTAGATCGAGTTTTGACTCGGACGTATATTCCTACTACCCAGCACTGTGGCTTGGTTTCATGGAGGTGTTGTAAGGAAGCTCTGTCTTTAAAGGTGGATTGATTGAGTCTTCATCCAACAGCATTAACCTGTGCCAGGCTCACCTATCCGACGGTGTGCCATCACCACACCCCTCACCTTCCCTTTATAATACCAGAAATATAACCACTGCTCTGTCACCTCCAATGTAACCTGGGTGTCGATCCGTCTCCAGCACTAGTATCATCTACCTAACAACCCTAGATGCTCATCTCTGCCCCCTCAGCCCATCTGTAATTCCCTATCTATCCGTATCTCAGTGGTAACCCTGTCGATCTTGGTGAGCCTGCCTCGATGGAGTATAATATCAGGAAGTCTGGGTATGGACAATGTTTATATGAATAGCTTAAGTAATCTCTGATTTTATTAATGCGTGTACTTTTAGTCAGAGACACCAAATAAACTACCCAGTTGGAGGTCTCCAAAATTCAAATCTGTCCCACTAGGTTATAAACAGTAACTGTCACCGTCCGATTACTAAAATAGTTGATCTCTCACTTAAACTGTCTCTTCCAAGTTTTACTAACTTGTATGTTTATTATAACTTATTATAAGCAGCTCTTACGCTTGTATGAAAAATGTGCTTAGCCTCTTTTAAATGGTATAGATATATTTATTCTAAACCCAGGCCTGTGTAGCATCAATACTGACCTGCATTTTCACAGGCCCACCCAGTAATCCCGTTGATCAGCCGAGCGATTGAACTCCGTGCTCTGGTCCAGGCATGTCCCCAGGACAGTCAACACGTAAGTGCTGGGACCAGCCCCAGAAAGCGGCGACGATGATGAGGGCTCCTCCTCTCATCTGATTCCCAGATCAAGTATCTACCTAAGCAGCCTACCTGCCTGTCTCCCGCCCTAAATTGAAACTAAAGGCCAGCCTCTGTAGAGGTGAAACTTGAATCCAGCTAAAACCCTGTATCCTCACTTGTTATTGGCTCTGAGGCCAGACAGTTAGCTGCAAATGAACTAGCTGAATCTAGTAAAGTATGAAATTCATCCTTCACATTATTGGAAGAAAGAGGTGTCGGATGGCTCAGGGCTGGCCTTGATAAGTGATTATTGATGATGGAGATGTGAAGGGAAGAGGCAGCATCGCGCTAAAAAGGCACCAAGCCCCAAAACAAAGAAACCTAAGGTGAGGAATGAGCGTTTCCCCAGTCCTCACGCAGACTTTGCAGTTTGGCACGAGGGAGCTGAGACTTTGAGTCCAGCCGCCTTGTCTGAATGATAATTTAGTTTTACCCTGGCCGTATTGCAGGCCTGACAGAAAAATAAGGCCAGGGCGCTGTACATCAGAGGTGAGAAAGGATCTACTTGATTATCCGGTGTGTTTTGGTTTGACTTTCAAGATAAAACAAAATACGACCTTACCTGAGGGCAGGGTAAAGAGGATCATGCCACGCGCTCCACAATTGATTTATCAAAGGGAGCAGTTGACCGCACAACCTCCTGAAGCTGGGTCCAGATTTAATCCCCAAAATACGGTAAAAGCACCTGTTTGGCAGCCTATCATCCCTGTGGGATTTGCCGTAGGATTCTAAGCATCTAAAACTACAGTGGAACACAACCCACCCTACCTGTCACCAGCCTCCAGCCGTCTCCCACTGTGGGAAGGCGCAACTTCCCCACTGTCTCCCGCTTATCCTAGACATCCTGTCCCGCCTGAGCTCAGAAATCCCCAGAAAAAGAAACTGGTTCAATGGGAGTAGTCTGCCTGGGCAAAAAACAGCCTCCCACATGTCATGTGACGAGGCCATGCTATGGCCTAAGGCCAGTGGCCGTCAGCCATCCACTACTTTGTTGGCAGAGCATCTCATGGTCCCAGAAGATGAAACCTGATTGACCTGGGGATCCGCCCCCAGCCACCATGCCACCAAAAAATATTAGGTATAAAACTAACAGAGCATCTGGCACTGGCCTCAGCTGTACTTGTGCGCCCAGTGCCACCAGCAAATGCGCTAGCATGCCAGCAAGCCACCAGCCTAAGATGGTTACGGGCTTAACAGCAAATATCACTGCCAGGTCCTCGAGTGGATCTTCGGTCCATTAACAAACCTCGGCAGCCTAACCACCGCCTTGATACGGCCTGGGATGGCTACAGCACCCCACTGGGAGTCTAGGTAAGGCTCATTCTCTGTACTACATCAGACTACAAACATCCCATTCAGATTAGTAAACCTGGTGAAATCCCAAGGCTCATGGTATAATATGGGTTGCAAATGGTCACTTCATGAGATGCATCTCCACGAGCATTGAACTGAATACACAGTTAATTGGAGGCAATTTCTAATACCAGTTAGTTTATACTTTATTTAATAAGTGAGACCCAAATTCAAGAAGAGAGAGCACAATAAAATGTGTGGAACTGTCTGGGAAGCGAGGAGACATGTTTGTATGGCTAGGTTTAGAGTTTTGCAAGCCACATTTCTACGCCTGCAAATCTGATAATGATAGGCCCTTCATTGAAGCTGAGGTGACGGCCAAGCTGTGCTGTGTTTTCAGGATTACCAGTTCTGATTGCCCATGGAGGTGAGGGAGGTGCCAAGGCCTGGCTGACCCAGTAGGCCCAGCCTTTCCCTGCGTTCGCCCTGTTGTGCAGTCTCACTGCAAGCAGCAGAGGAAGTAGGGTGAAATACAGTTTTTAAGTGTAGGTAAAGTAAGTTCTTATTGATAATATATAAGCAGTCATCTGTATATAGGAGCGGGAAATTTGATGATGAGATTGTCTCTACCGGACTGAGCGTGTCATTTCAATTTACAGGCTGGCTTTTGAACTCATGACGGCGAAGCCAAACATCTGGGCTTTAAAATATGTACTGCTATCACCTGCTACTGCCACAAACCCCTGCAGCCTGAAATTATATCTTGTGTGCCCTGCAGTGAGCGATGCTGCTGTGGCTGAGGAAGGGCCTGGGGAGCTGGGCCAGGAAACAGGGATCAACCTCAGAGCCTGGACTGTACAAGGGGTGAGTGCAGCCCTGTGCCTGTGGCTCTTTGAAACCATGCCTAAATCCTGGAGGGGCTGTTAGGGGCAGCCCCATGAAAGAAAATACAGTCCAGTCAAAAGGTGCAGTTGTTCTGCATTCTTTTGCTGCTCCTTGAAGCACGGCCATACCAGGATGTGGATGGAGCCTCCTGCTCCACGGGCTACCAAAGGGCAGCAGTGAGCGGCTTGAGGCTCACCCAATTTTGGTGAGGGACCTGCTGGCCACCCGCCGCGACTAGAACTCCGAGGAGTGGATCCAGCTTAATCAAAGAGTCACCTGCCTGAGACCAACACGAGGTGCACCTGAAGATAAGCAATGGCATGGCTGGGCAGGTGTGATGCAGACTCTGTGTTATGTTATTATGAGATGTAAGTGAAATATAATAAAAGCGACAGCCTCCCAACAGAAATCTGGTGTAATATATTTATATTAGTTTGTTAATAAATGATGATCTTGCAGCTGCGAGCCTAGTTCAGTGCAGTTATTCGGAATGGGCCATCTGGATTACGCCTAATGGTTGCCATTCTTTCCCATTAGGGTGTATTTGGCTGGCCCAACCTGAAGTGTGGCAGTGTATGCTTGGTTCAGACATGGAGCGCCTGGGGCTACCCAGGAGGCCAGAGGTAACATTTCCACCTCTCAAACTGTGTAGTCCTTCACATTTGACCGGCTGATCATTTATAGCATCAGCCAGCCTTAAGACGGCCACTTTGAAAGATGCTGTAAAACGTAATGCAGGTCCTCTGTGTTTCTTTCTATGTCTCCATTCTGTAGCTGTGTGAAGGAGCACACAGAGCCAATTCTGTGAGGAACGGGCCTGTGATCAGTTCTCCAGCATCGCCCATGGGATTGATAAAACCAAATGGCTACGGGAATTTGTGCCAAAGACCTTGACTACACTGGGAAATCCTCCCTTGCTCGGCCCCCATGCCTGTACGCCTCCAGCACATTCAGCAGCATCTAGCAGCATTCAAATACTAAGGATAGAAAAATAATAAAAAACTTCGTAGTACTACGCCTCGCTTAGTATCACTTTCAGCATCTCGACTGCAACAATCCAGTAGATCCCAGTAATGTCTCTGACTTTTAGTCCTACACCTGATAGAAATTTTACCCTCAACTTGTCAGCCCGCTGACTCAGGGCCTCCTAACAAGCGTAGAAATTTAACCATGAACTGACATCAGATACTTAGATTATTGATCACTGAATCAAAGTAGGAGAATCGATTAGACATCTCTTTGCAGCATCCGCGCATCATCAGCAGAAGATGAGGGACGCAGTCGTTAGGAAAGCCATCCAGAGGAGTGAATGTTTACATCTAGTAACGACATAGTTACCATGTGTCCTGAGGTCATGGCATACAGGAAATGACCTCTACCACATGCAGGCCCAGCTCCTGGTTGTGAGGACCTGGGTTGATCACTGAGAAGAACTTCCAGTAAACAGCCACGGGGTCACTGATCCAGATTTGGTTTGAGGAACTTAGCCCAGACCTGGGACCTCTTCCTTCTCTCCTCCCCTCCAAAGAAGCCTAAGGTCACTCCACGGTAAGCCCACAGTGACTATCAAAATGCAATTTTTCTGATCCACTTTTCCCACCACCTGGTGCCTGGCTGGCCCAGAACCACAATGACTCTGCACTGGGGATGCCAACCCACCTACAAAACCCGGAGCCTGGGAGGCACTGACCTGAATAATTTAACTGAGCGTGCAAAAACAGGCTGGATGTCCAGTTATTAGTGGAAGTTGCGCCCATTCAACACTACAGAGCACAGCCACCAGGCGTCAGGAGTTTGCCAGTGCGGGCCCACCACGACTTGACCTGCTGGCACCGCGGCTTTACTTCCACTGATAATAACGCAAATACTGGAGATTAACGTCGGCGTGGGCCTCCCGCCCAGGGAAACTGCTCTAACCCCAGGGGCCGAGTGAGCATGAAACAGGCCCAGGCAACCACCAAGGCAACACAGGGCCGCGCCACCGTTATCGGGAGGCGTTGAGGACGCCACCTGACTCCCACCCGGCGGGCCGCGTGAGGCAAGCAGGGCCTAGCATTTATTCACTTACTATGAAAACTACTTGTGCATTTGATAATGTGACTTATAGCCCTACTCTGAGAGATACACGTAACACTGTCCTGTCTATCTTTGAAATGACCTCCCACGTTAGATGCACTGAACCATCCAACTCAAATGTGCCCCAGCAACCCAACCAAAGCATGGGGTGGCCTGAGGGAAGAACAAGCACTCCAGGGTGATGTATTCTGCCTGTGGTTTAGCTAAGAGTCCTCAGGCCTCTGGCCTGGGGAGGCCACCTGTGGAGGGTGCTGTAGCCTCGGCGCTGATATGTCCACTGCTGGAGAAAGCAGGAATGGATTTTGAATTTGTATATTAGTTAATCAAGTGTATTTATTATAGTTTATTTGTGCGACTTCCTGTAGAGCACAAGACCTCCTGCCCGTTAAAACCAATTTGGCCCCCATCCTCTCGGCCTCTCAGCCTTGACTCCCCCATGCTACCCAGAAGTGCACATGTATGTACTGGTATACAGACTGATTGCTTCCAGTGAGTCTGTCGCCTCACCTGCAGTCTCCAGGCAACAAGTTCCTCTCAGGAGGTGCAACCCTGGCTAAAAGTACCTGATCTGGTGGGGCAATGCCCATTATAAGTAAGCTGTATGAGCTCTTTCAACCTTAGGAGCTGGGGACTGAGGAGCCTGGGTCAGCTAAAGGGCAGTAACTTGAGCTTAAATTGTGTCATAAGTGTCAATCTAGTGCAATTGAGGTGAACTCTGATAAATATAGGAGCAGCTGAGCTGGTTACTAAAACCATAACTTTGCTTTAATCTGCAGCCTCCCAAAGACATAAGAGGCTCTAGATCAAGAATCACTTATCTCTATAACACAGACTGAAATCTATCTTAAACACAACTAGTTAGCCAACAGAGATAACCTCAGTGTTGTGGTCTTGCCATGTCGAAGTAAAACAGTTTGGGAGTCAGGCAATTGGAAAGACTTAAAGATTTTTTATTTGTGTGGTTGTGCTTTTTTTATTCTGGCAGAATGAAGACAAGGTCACTTCAAGGCCTAAGCCAGCAGTGTACCCAAAATACTGGGGCCACTCCTGTTGCTAGGCTGGAAAATGGTTGTATCAGGGGTTTCTGCCCATAGCCAGCCCGTGCCCGGAGAGGTGTCACTACCACTTAGTGTTATTTAAGATCTGTAGGTCCCAGAGTCTGGAAGGTAACAGAGGAAAACTGGAAATGTAGCCATACCGTAGAATATTGGCTCTCTGTCCGTGAAATGCAAATGCAGGTGATTTTGCTTTGACTCTGTGTATGAAACAAGCCCACTGTCATCTACTTTATTTCAGAAAGGCATTAGTAAAATGATAGTAAAATAGTCCTGTGATTACGCACCTGTAAAAGTATACTGGCATTGATTATTTCTGGGCAAGTCACGCGCATCAATCCAGAAGCTCTTTTGAAAGAAAATCCAATGCATCTGAATGGGCGGAATTTAAAATCAGGTGGGAGGCATGTATCGCCATCTATCCAAATGGAAGTCCTTCTATCTCTTCAAAGTGCATCCTTCTAATTTTACTGACTTTGTCTGTTTCAGATCAGCCTTGATCTGGAAGACCAGCAGAATCACAGGGTTCTGCAACACTGGTTCCTCCTGACCACGGATACACACATACACACACACACACATACTTACGAAATTGCTGTGCTCTGTAACTGCCAGTACTATGTCCAGACAAAGAAGGTGAGTAACATTTATTTTTATATCTTTATACTGTACCGTAGACCTCATATGCCTATTAACAATAAATAAAATAATATTAGTGTTTCAGCTTCAAGGAAGCATCTGTTTTATAAATGCTGCAAAGGTGGGATTTAAACGGAAAGGACATACCCTCATTAGCTCCATATATACATCCGATACAAAGCATCATAAAATAGCCAAAACACAGAATAAGTCATGGGGCTTAGAAGTCAAATCTAGCCATCCAAGTGAGAGAACAAATGTCTCCCCTAAAACACATCCTGAGGCCAGGTGGGATCACATCAGAGTAATGCAGCAGGATTGACAAGCATCTGCCGTTCACCTGAGATCCAGCAAGAGCACGAAGTGAGCAGCCCAGTAGTTCGGCCCATTCAAATCAAAATTCATCGCGCTGGCAAGTTACGGTTGATGACGCCTACTTTGTGTGCTGATTATCCCAAATTAGTTTCATGGATTAAACTGATTGAAGCAGCTGAGGGACAGCTTTGTAATGGTATGCAGAACTTGGAAAGATGATGCTTTTGGAAATAACATTTCACCCGTAGCTACAGCAATGATTCCCAGTCAATGGTTGTGGGACCATTGCTACTGCTGCTGGCTCTTAAAATTAGGCCACTGATTAGGCAGCGAGAATGCAAACAGCAGGACTGTAATGAAGAGTACTACTGACCATAGTTTTGTTTCTTCTGTCTAGCAGAAAGAGTTGAATGGACCACTTTTGGTTCTGAGCGCCGCAAAGTTCCTACGCCTTTGAAACCAGTGACGGCCTGATAAAATGTCTGTGGCCCACTGAGCCATTTGCCCCCACCGCCACTGCAGCCTTTCAGCAGTCCAAGTTATGAACCAATGGTTAGGCCAAATACCCCAAATGATCTAGTTAGCAGTCAAATGGTTGTATTTAGCCTAGGTTAACCAAGCCGCTGCTATACTGATCAAATAGAACTCCAAAACCTAAACATAACCTAGGGCCTAAGTGTACAGCCCATAGACTGTGTATATAAAGAGGTATGCAGCCAGGTTAAGTGCCTAGGTAATGTAGGTTTAACCTCTAAATTCCTTGATTTTGTGCGACAGCTGTTGTTTCATCTGTATAGTACAAGAAAAATATTTTACTGTGTAGTTATTTTGCTCTTTGTACGTTTGTGTAGAAGAATCAACTGAATGTTTATACTGTAATAAAATTTAACATATAAAATGAAAGGGAATCTAGTCAATGGCTATGGGAAAAGAGTAAGAAATAAAATAGTTGGAAATGTATCCCAGATAGCTGCAATTGTGCCTTTTAGATGTAAACTAAATATTGGCAACATGTACATATATTGAATCCAGCCTTCCTGCCAGCACACAAGCCAGTACTATAACCTTCATAGTTGCAGGGCAATGCACGCTGCAGGATTTTACTGAATTTTGAGCTGTATCCAGGGTGTTCCTCAAGAAGGGTACCGTGTGTATGCTACTAAGTTCTGTAAACTGCGACCTGTCTTTGCGCTATCAGGCCGTTACGGCGCCTGGGTCTGCCGGACAAAAAAGGCGAATCTGTCTGACGTGGATTGAAACCCAATTAGAAAGAGAGGGGAGATACTTTGGGAAACTACAGTGTCCGTGTGTCCTGGCGCCCAGAGAGGCACATATATAAGTGGAATAAACGTCTGTGGAGGCCTTAGACTGGAAGACATAACTTAAGTCCCGCAGCCCAAAACGGTCTCAAACGGTCTCGCCAGCCAGATAAGATTTCACAGCGGTGGACAACTGAAAACGGTAATTCCCGCTGGTGCTGCGCGGGTATTTTACTTAGCGTGAAGGTCTGGCACCACCCAAAATTGATAAAATGGCAAGTATCCGGAAAAATAAAAGCTGGCCCCTAATTCGGTAGTACGTAGTCTACTAAATAATGCCATTTGATCAATATAATGTCAATTTCCAGTGGTCACAATGCATGCGATATATACTGTATTCTTTATCGTGTGACACCATATGAATAAATAGACGAATAGTAATAAAATGAACTACTGCTTCAGGCTTGAGGTTAGTTTATAAAACATAGTGCTGAATTGAGGAGTTGTTCTTCGTTAATAAAATTGCTTAAGACACCTCTATCGGAAATGCCAATTTGTGTGTTAGTGTGAGAAATTCAAAATCCATTTTATCTCAATGTCATTGACGTGAAAGTCAGATAACTTTGTGAGAATGATTTGCATCGGGGCCACCTTTGATGCTAGCTGGGCAACAGCGATTCTGGCCATGATCCAGATGTTTTAAATAATTTGACCTAAGGCCAGTTTAAAAGTTGCCTATTGGTAATTAAAAGAATGATTTTGTTCAGTGGTCATTGGCATGTCTGCAGCCAGGATAAGTTTTATGCCATCTGGTTAGATCTTAGGCAGGTCACTGGGTCTATTATAATACACACAGTTTTTCTATTTGGTGTTTGGGCTTACGGCTGAGCTAAAGTAAGCCAAGGACAACCAATATGAAATCGAGGAAGTCTGAGGAGCAAAATCATTGGTGATATAAAAGTCTCAGCCTACAGCTGAGAGTTCTCTTGATATATTGGCAATCCTGTGGGATTCTGGTTGGGAAGCCTCTGCCTGAGTAGGGGAGGCTGAGGTCAAGTTCAGCTGAGTAGAGCAGCGCCCCACCAGGGCTGGGCCTTTGTACCGTCCGTGGCAGTTCAGACTGCGGAGCTGGAAGGAAGCTGCCATCACCGTTTGAGCCAACCCGCCGGGCATTATGCAATACTGTGACGGGCGTTTTGTGCGGCAGTCTGCATTTCACGCAGCCCCATACTCCTGTACTTTGTCTCTTTGTGCGTTTGTTGTGATCCTGAAGGAGCTCCAGCCAGTCAGCACCATTTGATTACTAGTCCTTCTATCCACACGTACACGCACTGGGTCTCCCAGCCACATAAATTAAGGCGCAGTACCCAGTCGCTGTCAGTCCACTAAACTCTAAAAGTCTCCAGCCTCCTGCCATTACCACTTAATGCTGCTGATATCCAATAAAAACTAGGACCAAATCATAGTATTTTTGTTTGAAGGTTTTGATGGCTGGGTCTCCTTTATAATGACAATAACGGAGAAAATTTAAACTGTTTTAGAGCTAATGCAGAACCTTTGCCCTTACTGTAGTAATGTTGAAACTCCTGTATACTAGGGATTTGGGTGATAAAATGTTTCATTTGATTTTCTCAAGACAGGAAGGAAAGTTCCGTTTGTCTCGTGGGTCACATGGTGTCATTGTGCATCCAAAAGCTGCTGTCTTTCAAGCAATAGCTGCACCCTTTAAAAGGAAGGTTGGTTCTCCTGCCGTGTGATCAGTAGAGACTAAATTTCCAGTAGATAAATGAGGCCAAAGCCATCATTGTTTTGGCCTTGTGGCTGGTTGTATCAGAAACCACCACCGCCACCCGTGGATGTGCCGATGCTGCCGCCGCACTACAGCACGCATGAAAGAAAAATAAACAAATCAGATCAGCAGATTTCATGCCAGTGTTAGCCCGTGTTAACCCCACCTGTGACAGTGATGGTGACTTTGCTGTGTGGCCTTTCCTGACCTGGCCTGGCCGGCACTTCACGTAGCCAGCCTGCAGCCGGTCAGAGCCAGATAATCTTCCAGTCTCTGTCGTTTCCAAAGGCTGAAACTGAAAACCATTTTTAATAAAGAAAATGTTTTCAAAGTAGATGGGCAGTGTTACTGAAAAGTTATTTTGGTGGGGTCCAAAAGTCATGAATTTGAATGTCCGAGCACAAGGATATGGGTCCGGCTTTGCTGTAATGGTAGTGCAGCACGAGTACCCGAGCTGGCATGGACCTACAAGCCCAGCAAAACCTGATGATCCACATCACTGTCCCAGCTGACGGATAATGCCCAAAGAGCTCAGCTCTAGAAATCATGCCTGCTGTCTAGAACCAAGGCCAAGACAGCCTCTTTGTGATGAAATTGCTTTCTATCTCCTCAGATTTAAGTTTGATGTGTTGATCTATTGATGGCATGGGATACTTTTGGTCTGGTGTTTTAGAGTCCTGCACCGCCCCTTTAAGTCTAGTGCTGTGATTTGGCTAAGAAAGCCCGTCTTACTACAGGCCAACTGACCTACACCGTCATAGCCATTTTTCCTTACCACCACAATGCCACGAATGAACAATCATCCGGCTGGAAACTTGAGGAACAGTTCCCACATCAAGAACACTGCCGCAAGCTGAGTTACTGAAATGAGCCCCCAGATGAGTAAATCAAAAACTGAGTGTGATCTGAGAGCATGCCCAGTGGAAGGAATAGTTCCAAGGAAACTGATCTGAGGAATTGCTTCTGCCAATGCCCAAAATTTATGTTCTGAATGCTGTCCTAGAGTCTTAAATATTTCTTTCACTTTATATAATACAAATTTTGAGTATCTAAGCAACTCACCCAGAATCTAGTCTTATTGGACTGATATCCACAGCAGTACCGGAATTGGCACGCTAATTTGATTTCAGTTTTGCAGGAAAGCAGAATAGCTAAGCTTGAAGGATTTTGGCACCTTGCTGTGCTGTATCAACTTGTGTATCAGTCTAACTCAGTCTACAGTATGGGACCATCCTCTGCAGAGAGAGAAAAGTATGAGCATGCCTGAGGATGTAAATCTTCTTGGCATTTTCCCAAGACGCCTGCATATACAAGCTGTGCTGGGCCACACAAGGCCACACCTGACTCCTACCTCTATATGGCGTTGACATGCCTGCTGATTTGATCACATTCAGTTTTCCTGCATCAGAAAGAAAAGCACCAAGACAGATGTGCCATCCTCATCTGTCGGTTTATCTCCTCCTCCTTTCTTCAGTCCTCCCTTTGCTCTGTCCTTTCTTCCTACTCAGTAGTCTAGTGACTATTGTTAAGGGACAGTTTTAGAGGATGAAAATTAGTGTACATTTCCAGTTAGTCAGGACGAAGCAAATCAAAATATAAATATAGATAAAATGTCATATCATTTGAGTTTCATATTGCAGGTGAGCTGTACTGGCTTGAAAACAGATACGATATAATAGAATGAGGGCTTAGTCCATAATACCATTTGGGTAACATTATGTGATTATTTATTAGAAAAATATATCGCCTGTAATGAAAGTGATATATTTAATCTGTAGGAATGCAATTTCAGATCTGGAGGCAGCAGCTGAGCCCATGCCCTGTGTGTATGATCGTGTGTGTGTGTTGGGTGGGGTGGGGTGGGCTGTAATCTGCAGGCAGGAAGCCAACAGACGGACTGTAATGCATTACCTTTGGCTCTGTGAATTGTCCTCATGGTGGAGATGCTTTTGGGACAAAGCCCCAATGATAAAGGCAACTGTGCAAGCATTAAATCCTTCAAGTGTAACTTTGGCACATTTCATGACATCAGACCATATCTTTGATACTTTTCTATGGCCAGCAATAATTCATTCAATGTATTTTATTCTTTAATTTCTGCTCATGTATTGTAGCTTTAAGTGCTTAGCTGGTAGGGCTGGTTGAAATTGTGCACCCACCCGCCCAAGGAACTACAGAAAAATACACGCATTTCGATGTGATGGAAAATAGCAGCCATGCAGCAATTTCTGCAGAAGACCACTTTTGTACGAAAGTACACCAAAGTTGACAAATATTACATTGTTGATCAGTCCTCAGCGGTCGAGCCAGCATTATTTCAATTTTAAATCTGCACCATAGAAGGCTACAAAATCAGCAAGCAGACTGAATTTCCTAAAGGTGTTACATATGTAAGTTTCGCTGTCACAACATAGCCAATGCTAGTACTAATAGGTGTTTACCTTACCACCAAGAGCCTAACCATTACACAGTGCCTAAGACAGGAGAATAGAGTACACCATATGGGCAGCGCTACTACTCATGTTGACTGGAGGCAGACTGGACGCCAGTAATTCACCTGTATGATTAAGAGATATGGATAGGATGTAAAAGGCCAGTTGGTTGGCATGCTAATCAGAAGATAAGGATAGATAAAAATAAAAGTAGACAGCTCTTGGCAAGAAGGAATATGTTTGATGCTAAACAGGCAATGCTACCTAGACTGATAAGTAAACAGCCGATAATGCTAATCTTCCATATGTAGCGTTAGTAAAACCATATATAGTACCTTTAAAAGGGCCCTGGAATTTTGCTGCAAATAAATAAATGCGTTATAATAATATCTACTGCTGTTTTATTGCGCAAATATATCATGCATATCTAAGAGCTAAGAAACATGTTCTACACCTTAAAAAATAGCTGATCAGCAAAAAAATATTTTGAAACTGTAAGCATTTCTTGCTAGCAGTGTTCTCTCACGGGCCATGGCTTGAGTATACATTTTGCGAAGGCCACCAATGAATAGCTGATGAATTCCAGCCACCCATACCAACAAAAGAGGGATCCACCCAGAAAATATCATTCACACCAATAGTGGTGAAAAACTCAACCTAAAGAACCGTGTATCAGTGCCATTTGGGCAGCCATGTGGAGGACCAAGGAAATACCCGTCCCAATTACAGCAATTTGAGTAAATTTTATGAATTCCGTTTGGTGTTAATGTTGTTGGCTAAGGATAACTCCCAGGAAGCGCGTTCCAGCAGTGAGGAGCCCGTTTACCATCGAGCAGATTGACCTGCTCCAGAGGCCAAGGAGTGGACGGGATCACCCAGGCGGTGAGGGTCCTCCATGCCTGGACCACTCTGGACTACTTGACCGCTATACATGGACATGTTGACCCATAAACCGAGCATGCCTCATCTCACATTATCTCCAGTGCTACTCCATGACTTCCACAATACCCAGACAAGCTCCTAGACAACCAGCCTCACTGGTCGCCAATAACAACTTGACACCACCTCCTGCCTCCTGCCAGTTCCAGCCTCACCTGCCATGGCAGCGAGGTCAAAATGGTTCCAGTTGCTGCTGGCTGCAATGGAAGCCTCACCACCCTGGTTCTCTTGGTGCAAGAAGGCAGGGCACCAGGCCACGGCCTGAGGCCAGTGAAG
Source organism: Lates japonicus (assembly GCA_033238685.1). Classification (NCBI taxonomy): domain Eukaryota; kingdom Metazoa; phylum Chordata; class Actinopteri; family Centropomidae; genus Lates; species Lates japonicus. Next base: position 45,794 of record BRZM01000903.1, read on the forward strand.
AGGGACAGTGATGTTGATGGACAAGGTGGAGGACTTAATGAGGGTGACCAAAGAAGCACCAGACTTGTCTTAACCCCAGCCGACATTCAGAATCTGGCGACAAGGTCTTACAGAAATAGCAAAGGCGCCTTTGAACCTCATGTCACATATAGGATCACTACCAGAGGAGCAGGCGAGAGAAAATACAAAAGCCCATGGTCGAGGCTCTGCTTGGCAGCCTAGAGTACTGCTGAAACTGATATGATGCAAAGATTGCTGCCTGCACGCCCACATACGAGGGATATTAGCTATATACACATATTATTATTATTATTATTAATATTATTAATATTACACACCACCCTGCAATGCCTCCTCATCTGTAGTCTGCAACCAGATAAAGTAGCAATCAGAGTGGTATTGATTTAAGGGCGGTGAAGATGAAATCAAACCAGAGGAGCAGAGAATATTACAGCAGAATTGGGTCTCCAATTCCTTCACATATTCAGCTGCAACAGCAATTGCCATTCATGTACTGTATATAAGAGATGTAGGGTTACAGCTGGTTCAAGAAAAGTGACTGTTTTGTGCAGTGTATGTTCATAATGTCTGACTGTTGGAGATCTGGATATTTATTATACTTGGTGTAAACGGTATGTTCTCTCTCCCTGTAGAAGGGACAGTGCTTTGATCAAAGAGGAGATTAAGTCTTTCCTGGCAAACAGGCGGATTTCCCAGGCTGTGGTCGCTCAGGTAACGGGTGAGTATCAGCTTCAACTGTGCTTCCACCAGGCTCACTAAATCACTACCAGAAAGAGTTGGCGTGTCAGCGAGCATCCAGCCAACTGAGAATTCAGATCTCACTCTGTTCCTCTTCCTCCCAGGGATCAGTCAGAGTCGGATCTCCCACTGGCTCCTGCAACAGGGATCAGACCTCAGTGAGCAGAAGAAACGAGCCTTCTTTCGCTGGTACCAGCTGGAGAAGACCAACCCAGGTAAAAACACCACTCACCATCAGACCAACATCTCCGACATAAACTGCCCCTTCTTCTGCTCGTGGAAATATGCTGTAAAAACAGTTTTTCAATAACCAGTCAGTAACACTGACTTATGAAGTCAGCTGACGAACACTGACTTAACAAAAAACAGAGCATTTAGACTTCCACTAAAAGAGTACAGTCAATATTGTAACATACTGAGACAAAGACATAATCTGTAATGGTTTATAATGGACAGCGTATGTCCACTGCATATTGTCAAAGTGTCCTTGAGTAGGACCCTGGACTCCTAGCTCTGACACAGCTCTAATTCATCAGTGCAGAGAAGTAGTTTTGTACATCAGCTCATTGGTATTGAAAGCTGTGACTGCAACATAAGCTAAAAGGAGGTTATTTATGTTTTTTTAAGCTTTAATCTAGCAGCAGATGACACGTTTCTGGTATCTGGAGAACTGCAGATGTAACATAAATTGTATTTAAGAGTCTTTTGAAAGAAGAGAAAGCCGTGACACATGTTTGCCTTTTTATGAGCTTCTTGAGATGTTCCTCATTTAAAATGGACTGTAAATAGTTTTCCTGTGATTGAACAGTGACTGCATTGTGTCAAGTTGAGACCAACATATTGGAATGTACATTATGAAAAAAAAAACAAGTACAGTTATCTGTGTTTTCACTTATGAAAGAAACAAGACTAGCATGATGGTTTAATAAGAATCTCTTGACTTTCATTTTTCTCACTGGCTTGAAGCTCTAAAATAAAAGAACACGAGGATGTCTTGCCCTCACAATAACATAACAGAAATTAATGTAAACTTTGTTATTAATGTAGTGTGGTGATTTGTGACTTCAGGTGCCACTCTGGCCATGCGAGCTGCCCCATTGGCCCTGGAGGACATGATGGACTGGCAACAAGCCCCGCCCCCCTTTGGTGCCTCCCCTGGGGGCTTCCGTCTGCGGCGAGGGAGCAGATTCACCTGGAGGAAGGAGTGTCTGGCTGTTATGGAGAGGTGAGGAGGAGGAGGTGTGGATTGGCTGAAATGGAGCAGTACTGGATTTGTAATTATAACAACAAATGGTGTGTGTGTTTGTCTACACAGCTACTTCAGTGATAACCAGTACCCTGATGAAGCGAAGAGAGAGGAGATTGCCACTGCCTGCAACGCCGTCATTCAGAAACCAGGTAGGTAAAAGCAGAGCTGAATTGACTTTGACTTGACTTTATTTTATTTTTACTTGTTGCAGCTCCCCTCACAGTTACAACGTAGCCATTTAGCTCTTTGTATCAGCTTTGTGTTGAGTGAAAAGATAAAATTTGACTCTTTAAAACAGCCAAAATCCTCAAGAAACATTTTTTGAATGTGATAATTGAATGTTTGATCAGGGGGCAGTGTTTCCAGATAAAGTTTATCTTGTACATTTTTCCAAGCCCAGGGTGCCTCAACAATATCTGACTTCAAAAACCACCACAGGGAGAGACTGAAGGAGTAGATGTAGTAGTACAGCAGCCCTGTAGCTCTGATCTACTGCAGATGTCTGATCTGTGTGTGTGTGTGTGTGTGTCACAGGAAAGAAGCTGTCTGATTTAGAAAGGGTCACATCTTTGAAAGTCTACAACTGGTTTGCCAACCGCCGCAAAGACATCAAGAGGCGCGCCAACATTGGTAATGTCTACCTCTGTGTGGGTGTGTGTGTGTTTGCGTGTTAACAGTCGATGTTAATACACAGTATGTCTTGGTGTGATTAAAGAAGTCAACATATGTGATCCCTTGTGCTGTGCTGGGTTCTCAATGAACACACAAAAGAGCTTTTACTCTTCAGCACACATCTTTGTTTACCAACTACGTGTTGCCTGCACTCAACAGCTGGATGGCATCCTACTCCTCACAAACACCGCTGTAGAATTTCACACACATCCCGGCATCAGTGAGGAATACATATCCTCATCTTGACACTTAGTCTTCCCTTCGCAGCCATTAGATTTTTACCTGCAATAGCAGGATGTTGTACCTGCTCTAGAAGAGCAGTTTTTGAACTCCATCATTCTTTGCGTCACTGTTTGCTTGCATCTGAATGTTTGAGTGTGTATGATTGAGGTCGATATGCTATGATCAGGTTTGTGTTTTTGAAGAAGCAGCCATCTTGGAGAGTCACGGCATCGAGGTTCAGAGTCCAGGAGGTCAGTCCAACAGCGATGAGGTGGATGGAAACGACTTCCCTGACCAGGTAACCCAAAACTTGGTCTTGGTCAGTAAGGTTAAACATACAACTTTTCTCACATTATAAAGAACTAGTTTTTAAGTCAAAGGTCAGATGTCACAGCATCAGGATTCTTCTGCCAGTAGCATGGTTAGACAGCATGGTTATTGTGCCTGTATGCTGCTCTGTTACAGGGTTGTGAGGTGTCCTTATTTGACAAGAGAGCTTCAGCCAGGCAGTTTGGTTTCAGTCGAGCTGACCTCTCCTCTCCAACCCAGGTATAGCCTGACTGCACACACTGCCTCCACACTGCACCTGCATTCATCAGGGAGTTTTGGTCTCAGATTCTGAGATGAGAAACTATGAATTCCAAGATAAAAAATCCAAATTAAGCCATGAATTTGCTAATCATTTCCCACTCTTCTTCTTGCTCAGGTTCCCACGCTGCTTCCCAGCTGGTTTTCTGCCCTGGGTAGAGGAGGTTTGTCTGGACAGAGAGGCGCCTCTCTGATTGGCCGCTCCCTAGTGACAGGGACAGGTCCTCAGGCAGAAGGTTCCAGATTGACAGGCGTGTCCTGGTCTCCACCCTCCCCTTCCCTCCAGGACGAACCCACCATTCACAGCGTGCTGTCCGAGTCCCAGGATCCGATTGGATTGGAGAAGGCAGCTGCCAATAACAGCAACCAAGCCCTAGCCAATCAGGAGGATGGGGCAGGGTGCAGTATTGGGAATGACATCAAGACGGAAACGCTGGAGGATGACTGAAGAGGGTGGTGGATATTGGAGTTGTCTGAGTCATGAATAGAACAGGTGTGTGAATATGCAAGCAGATTTTATAGGGAATGTAATAAGTGAAAAAAAAAAAAAAAGACCAAAAGTCGTGTAAACGCCAACCCTGAGATACCTCCCAACCCTACCTCCAACCACCAACTCTGCTACGATCTTATAGGCATTACTATTATAATATAACAAATGATGATAATAATTATGATAAACGTATTGGTTAAAGTCCTCCCCAGCAGATTGTGGAATGTTTAAAATGCCTAAATAATGACAAATCAAACAAAGAAAGTGAAATAAACTATGAATAACTTACTTATGACACAGTAAATGCTTACTTAAAAGGAAATACAAATAGCAATGTGAATTGTTTTTCACATTATTTCTTTATCGATTTGTTGTTGGTAAGGCATTTTAAATCCTCCATAGAAGACTGAGTAACAGGACTTAATGCATTGTGCAGATTTCCTTGAAAAACTGCATTTTCACAGCAGGACAACACTGTATTTGACACGGGGTTCAAATAATTTCAGGGTCTTGCACTGTGATCACAACACAACTGAACAGCCTCAAAAACTAAATACATGAATTTGAAAGTTAATTTTAACGAATTGTTTTCAAATTATGTAGCGCATGTCATCACAGTTGATTATATTTTTAAATTTTCGCTGTTGATTCCTTCCAGTGAGAAGAACAGCAGAATAAGCTTAGTTTTCTTAACAAAAAAAAAAGTCAAGGTCACATCATGATGGTAATACTACTATGAACCTAAGATGATTTAGAAATGTAAAAAAAAAGTATGAAGAAGACCCATTCCTTTACCCCATTGTCCTGATAATATAAGCTCAACATGTGGAAGCAAAGAAAGGCCAAGATAATTTGAATTCTGCGCCATTTAAACACCAACAACTTCTGCGATTTCAAAACCTTTTGTTGTTTGTTTTTCAGGGTCACAAATTCAGAAAAAAAAAATCTACCATCCATGGTTTTCAGTCACTTATCTGTGCTTCTCTGTCTTGGATCATATGACTTACCGAACCTAACCTGATAGGACAGAGGTCTGATCAATTCCGTAGCCCGAATGTTCAAATTTGAATTTTTAGTTCAGCTTTGAACAACTTGAGTATTGTCATTTGAAAATTGTTTTTAAGAATTTAGTTAGGGTTCACAAATTTCAGTTTTGAAATTTTTCTCAAATTGTACAACTTAAAATGGCCTACTAGAAATTTCAAATAGGAGTTTAAACCCCACAAACAGGTGGTTTTCAAGACAAAATTCTATAAATATGGTGGTATTTAAATTTCAATATGAAGTATTCAGTAGAGATACAATTTCACAATTAGGTCTTCAGTTAAAAAAAAAAAAAACAATTAAAAATCTTTATGGCCTCTCTTTGCTTCCATATTCCATAACAAGTATTTTTAAAAAGTTACTCAATACATAAATGTCGAAGGTAGCTAAAAGTGTTGACAGATTTGTAAAATACTAGAAATCTGGACATCCAAGTAACTGGGCGTTCTCTATTCATTTGTGCCCTGTTACCTGATGGGTGACCAGGCAGAATGAATGATCACAGTGAGATCATCAGTAATCAATACAAGTCAGTCAGCTGGGAGGGATTCAACAGTGTAATAAAACTGTTTAGATACTACAGATTAAAGTGTAAAGTGAATACATACATATACTAAATGTGTATGTATGCATACATACACACATATACGTATATACAGTATATTATATAAACTGTGAGGGTATATGTATATGTACCCTAATCATTTCTATTTACAGTATATAGACATATTAGCTTCAAATGAGAGAAACTATCAGTATGAATCTTTCTTGTTGGTGAAAGGTGAGTGAAGCATTAGCCAAAGTATTAAGTTTAAATTTTATGTATTTTCTGAGTGTATGATAGTCACGGATGGAACTATGTATTAGAGATATGCTAATCAAAGACACATCAAATGTGTCAAAATATTGCAAGCTAAATACATAATTTTGCTTTTTGGGTATATCTGTGTTTGTGCTCGAAATGCCATGTGTTCTAAACACATACGGTCATGTTTAAATTCAGTTTTCATTCTAAATGACACTTTGTTGGATCAATATTATGGTGCTTAGAGTCCCTGCTGTTTAAACATTTCATTGATCAGTGTGAGTGACAGACCACAGACGCAGTAAGAAATTTATTTGGGAAACTGATGTTTTCCTCAGAAAGCTAATAGCTCACATTTAGTGAGCGAGTTGGATTCTCTTGAAACAACCACAAGAAGAAGTCCGCTTTACCTGAGACGCAAATTTTTGATCATAATCAAGAAATGTTTATCCTCGTACAGCCATCGTAGAAGCCCATCTGTTTTCTGCATTACGTTTATCTCCACAAGGAATTATTAGTAGTCAGGCTTTGCCCTTTTTGGTCACTTGGGAGCAGCACAACAAGCTGCAAACATAGCACTGACATATTATCGCCTTTTAAAGTTGTTATGTTAACAAACAGTTGCCTAATTATGCATCTAGACTCAGATAAGTTGATATTCATTTGGAGTCGTGTCTCTGGACACTAGACAGCTTTAAGTATTTACTCTTTATAGCTCTGATTTGAGGAAAATATCTGGCTGCTCAGCTGCTAAATGTTCCACTATGTTCACTAGCTACTGCTAACTTTGTGTGCTATGTAGTGCTGGACAAGTAGCATACATTAAGTTTTTGTGGGCTTTTTCACTAAGACTGGCTACAGCTTGAAGGTTAATGAGGGTGGAGTTTGTGGGCCAGAAAACCAAAACAATGAGCTAAAAGAGGCTAAAAAGCTGAGGGTAACTCTAGAGTTGGGTTCTCTATGGGTTGGCCACTACAAGCAACCCCTGTCACATTACACATACATATTTGTTCCTCTGTCAGTATAAAAAAAAAAAAAAACTGATTAGTGCAGCTTTAATGACTAATAAGGATCTAATTGAACGCGTTTTTAATTAAGCTGAAAATTAGTATTCAATTTCAGTGGCTGATGACAGCTAAATTGAAAGTAGTCCACCTCTTGTGTTGGTATTAGTGTAGTCGGCTGCTTACATTTTACTATAGTGCAACCTTTTTGTGATGCATTAACAACTGACACTAAAAACCTTCTCACTGGTTAAAAATAATTCCAGGGTGCAGTATAGGAATTAATAGAAATCTTTGATCCAACCATTTCCCTAATATTGCATTAGTTGTTCAGCACATAAAATGTACTGTATGATTTTAAGTTGAAGTGCCTTATTTTTTGCAGTGTGCTGACACAGGATCAGTGCATGCAGAAGGACTTCTACAATGGCTGTACATACATCACTGTATCAGTACTAATGCAAGAAAGCTAAACACATGATGTTCGTCATACAAACCGGTTCATCATTGTTCATCACCAGGTGCTTTACAGGCTAAGCTACTAGTTCAGAGTTAAAACCTCGACACAAATACCTCACTTCATCCCCCATAGCTACAGTATAAGCTACACACACCGCAGGTTCCTCCACAGCTGCTTCAATGTGAATCAAAGTTTAGGGAGTAAAAATAACTGTAGAGCTGATCTATTCAGAGGAGACTGGCAGCAAACTGTGATGAGGCTGTAAAGATGGTTCATGCTTTCTGACAGAAATGTCAGTGTCCTGTTAAAAGGGAAATTCCCTCTCCCTCTCAAACTCTAGAGCCAATAAATATTAAGTTGGAAAGTAAAGGGAAATTCCACTCCAAAAAAAGAATCCATTCTTTCATCAGCTCCTGCTTCTACTAGAATCCATGGAATAATTGTAAAATAGTTTTCTCCCCTCATCCCGGTGGAATGCTAACAAATGTTCAGTGTTGGTTTCAGACTAAGCGTCTGAGAAATTGTACGTTTTGTGGTGGAATGTCTCTTTAATTTTACGGCAGCAGAGCTGTCCCAGGTGTCTTTGCTTTAAGTGTTTATAAAACTCTGAGGCATCATTAGTCAGTTATGTAGTTTTCTATATGTTTGAATTATTTACACCAAAATATTAAAATATACTATCCCACTAAGGGTTAGAATTTTTTTTTTCTTTTTAATCTGCTAAGCAGAAGCCTTTCTGAAGTGAATCTATGGATTCATTTAAGACAAAGTGCTGTTCTGAGATTATTTCAGGATTTTAAATCATTTAAGTTGCTGCCTTCATGGTCTTCTCATGAAGTTGTACTTTGGAGCGCTGAAGCAAGGCAAATTGACATTAGTTTGTTAGTGTTATTATAGAGCCAAAAAAATCTGAAAGCAAAAAGAAAACAGGAAAAAGAATGAAAACAATGAATTAAATTAAAAACAACAAATGTGAGTAAAACGCACATGTAATGAGAAACCAAAAATGATAAACAGAAACAAAACTGTAAAGTTAAACTGGGGCCAAAAACAGATTGAAGATACAAGAAATAAATCAAAAAGACTATCTCACATAATAAAACCAAAACAACTGATTTCATGACAGCTATCTCATGATCTGTTATTGATTGGTCTTGGTCTTTGTATCTTGTCTAAATTTCATTTTGCTTTCAGTTTTTGAACCCAAACTGGCTCCATACTTTTTGTGCCAGAAAGTGTGTATTCTATATTATAATCGACTTAAAATAACTCAGAGTTATGGTGAGATAGAAACACAATAATACCATGTTTTCCGGTAAACGGCTCAGAAAGCCTTTGCTCTTCCAGTTTTACACAGCACTGCGTCAGGCTGCTCACGTGCACTTTGTTTCTGACCGCGCTGACGGCAGCATGTTGTGTCTTCTCATTGGTTAAAATGCAGTTTTACCATCTGCCTTCAGTCCTCTGTTGCCTTGGTTAACTGTTTTGAGATGGTGAGCTTCCTTTTTCTGATTGTTCACAGGAACAAAGCAGCCGATGATTCAGATCAGATCCTATTTTACACCTGGAACATCTGCACATGCATCCAGGCATAAACTTTCTCTTGATCACATTTTTGTCTTTCGCATTAGAGAAGTAGAGTAAATATTTGTCTTAATACTGGGTCTGAGATGCTTCCATTGGCACAGAATTAGGGTGCATGTTGATGAAGATGATATTACCTGGGCTGTAGAGGTTTGATCTGATCTGAGATCTTCTGTCTGAACAAAGCGTGAGTGCAGGCCATCTAGTGTCAGTTCATGCCTCAGGACTGAATGCTGCTGTTGTCCTCCTCCCTTTGTCAACATGTGATTCAGCATGACCTTTGAAAAATGCTGTATTTATTTAGGTGGGGGGGGGAGAAGGACATTTATTAATCATGCAGCGTAAAAAGTAGATGTTCCAGTCTTACAATTCTCATTTAATCAGCCAGTGACTGGAAATACTACTTTAAAAATCTGGTTCAAACATTTTAAATGTAAAAAGAAGTTGTTTTTTTCTTAGAAAAAAAAAAAAACCCGACATGGTTGCCATTTCATTTTGGCAATAAACTCTTCAATAATTCTCTGTAAAATCTCAGCAGGATGTTTGTTGTAGCAGTTTGAATTGATATTTTTTTTAATCCCCACTTGTTCTCTTCTATTTCAAGATTTAGTGCCTTTTTTGGACGGTAGACTGTTCTGTAATCGCTATGTAGAAAATCTACATATGCCTTTTGTTACTTTTTCATCTGTTGGATAAACCTTATTTGTTATTTTTAAGGTGTGTTTTTATTGATATTCTATTTACAAGGGAATAAAAACTGATCAGAGTCCATGCTGCGTGCCTTGGTTTGTTCTGTTTATATGGCAGTGTGTACAGTTCAACTGGGATCACATATTGTACAGTAACTGGTAGTAAAGTTTTACTTGTAATATTTTTGAAACAGAAGTCTATCCCAGCACAGGTCTCTTAGTGTAGAATATTTAAAGAATTGACTGCAGCTGAGCATCGACGTTCATTCTCGGTTTCATTTACTGAATGAAAGCCATAAGATTAGGTTGAAAGGTCTAAAAACTAACATGTAGCTTCGTAGCTTCAAGCCATAGCTTCTTCATCATCAGCATCCTCTATGTGTCCATCAGCTGTTAAACCCTGGTGCCTTTAAAGTCCCTGAGAATTTGATTTAAATCCAGAAGTTTTTTCTCCTTTTTTGGAACATTAAATATGCAAAATGAGCAACAATCCCAGTTACATTTTTAAGCAACCTTCAAACCATCAACACTCAAAAATTAAGCTAATCCGCTTCATCGGAACCACGTGGTTGTAGTTTGATCAGATATGATCCACCAACTGACATTAGATTTTGAGGTGAAGATTGTTAAATTCTGATTAGTGCATCAACATGTGTGACACCACGTCTTCCCAACTCAGCTCCACCCACTCCAAACCAGGGAAAAAAGCCTAGAAAAAAAACATAAACGCATTTTAAATCAATCTGAATTAACTTAAAACTCCTACTAATACTACTCCGGCACATTTAAGGCTCAGAGTCTTCATCAGAGGATGGCGTTTGCAAGATCAGAAATGGAGAAGCAAGAAGCTTGCATGCCAACAAATCCATCTCCATGACAATCAGAGCCATATCTGTGATCTGTGCGATATGGTTGAAAACTCTGGTAGTGATTTTTAAGTCAATATTCTTTGAGAAAGATTTCAGACAAAGATGTATCATCTCACTTCTTCAACATAATGTATATAATAACAGCTACTTTTAGTCACCACTTAACCTCAAAGCTGCAACACGTTCGTAATTTGTCACTTCTTGCTTTAGACTAGAATAGAACACTACATGCTGCATCAGTTTCCCACGGCTCGGCACAGCCTTACACATCAAATCAGATTGGTACAAATGAAGAACAAATACTCTCGTTAATCTTCCTTTTTTTTTATTTTTTTTTCTTACCAGATTACTGTTCAGATGATAAAAAATGAAAATTATAAATGTATTATAATACATGTTTATTCTTTGGATTGCAGCATAGAATTCCATAAAACAATTAAATTAATCAAAACCCAAACTTGTGCTCAGAATTTTCTTTTTATAAGTCTTATATGCGCATATATACACATACATACATAGAACAACCACTCCGATGGTGCACTCACACATACAAATGACACGTCAAGACAAACCCGCTCCACAGAGTCAACAGTAGCAATGATTGATAATGATTAGTCAGGATGATGGAGATATAGTAATACTGTTGACCAGGCCGAGGCCACATTAAACCCATGTTCAGTGATTCTAAGTTTTCTTTAGATGAACGTGTGTAAGGTTACAGAGACTGGAGGGGCCTGTTTTTTGTTTTTTTTGTTTGTTTTTTTTTTTTTTGCAGGAACATGGTTCTACTAAAACTCCCTGACTTAGCAAGCACCAAACCCTTTCATTATTACACAGCTCAGTTTATTATGGCTGCAGGTACCTCAGAGGAATATATTGATATCAACTGCCTTTAAAATGCACCAAGGGCAGCAGCTGTATCTGAATTTTCCTGGAAAGCAGACCCAGCTGTCATTGCCAAAAACTGCAGAAAAAAAAAGGCTGTGCACCTGCAAAAAGGCTGCATTTGTATCACCCTAACAGCCACGTATTGCTTGCTTGTGTGGTATACTCTTAATATTGGAGAACACACAGGAAGTGAACTGGATGCAGCCAGTCGAGTAGTGAAGCAGGTACAACTCTTTGTCAGCTAGAAGGCCTCAGGGGGGAAGAAGTTGGCAGAACACTCTGGACGAACGAGACCAGGGACAGAGGTAGTAACAAGGTGAAAACTCAACTACCAAGGCAGGAGCCAACACAAATCCAAAACTGCTACTTTGAAGATTTTAAAGGGCTGATCTGATCCTACGTTGTTGGACGCTGTCAGGCACGCTGCTGCAGGGAAGCGGCGGTTTGAAGTTCCACCAACTTTTCTGGTTGTATACAAAATATACAAAGTATTCCCTGTGTGGAATGATTGAGGTTTGACAGCAGCCACTAGGGGGCGACACAACGGCCTTCCTCCTAGTCGAAGAGTAATAAAACCTGACAGCTCCTGTGACCAAATGACTCACAACTAGCTGATATACTATTGTCAGATTGGGAGTCTTTTTATGTCTTTTTTTTCATATGGTTTTGGAGTGACCCTCTTAAACAGCACAGCACACTGAAGGTTTAAGAGTACAGCACGTTTAGTTAGAGAACTGGGATCATTCCTGCTAAAGCCAGTCTGGCTCCAGTTTTAAAGGCCACGTTAAGGCAGGGACAAGATGTGTTGCTCCAGACCAGTGGTCCCATAGTTTAGCAGAGAGCTGCAGGAAATGCAACAGGAGGCGAATGCAACAAAGATATGGGAACAATTCTGCGCAAAACAGAAGCACTTAAGACAAAAAAAAACAAAAATAAAACAGTTTTAAAAAAAAGGGGGCTGAAGACTCACACAGATCAATTTCCGGTGTGAATATGTTTGGACAAATCACATCAATAAAATTAGAACTAAATGTGGTTCTGATGGTTGATACAGTCACATAAATAATACTGCTGATGGCTTTGCTCTAATCTCTACAGTGGCAGAGACAGACCACTGAAATAAAGTCACAACACTAAGTCCATTCAAAACAGTCATTACGAATGCTAGTTTTCTTTTTTTCTTTTCTTTTTTTTTTTTACAGTTCCTTATTGCAATGGCTCTTGTTGCTCTGTGGATCATGTGCGTCATGCAGCCCACAAGCCACACTTCTTCTATCTAATGTCAGCGTCACACTTAACCTGATAAACTAATGCATACAGTATATGATGCTGCAAACTGTGCAGAGAGTAATTAGAGGAGATGTGCATGAAGGAAAGACGCGTTTCTGTTATATCTTACCACTACATTTGAGCTTAGCTCTGCTGTCATGTAAAACACTGCCTAACAATATCACCCTTTTTTTTTCATCTTTTTACTTGAAAGGCAGTTGAGCAGTGAGTGAAGGAATATTGCTCCAAAAACGATGAAAACAATGTTCAGTACAGTTTAACAACAGGTAGCTCGAGAACACTGAATCATTAAAAAAAATCTGGTTGTATTTTCTTCCTACATATACAAGTGTTCCAGAAATGAACTCCTCTATTCCTTCTGGAGACTTTTGTGCAAATGAATTGAAGCATTGATATGAGAACAGTGTGTGGAAGATACATGGTCACATGGTTTCTGAGGCACAATAACATAAAGGAACATCCAGAAGCCTGAAGTGATCTCAAACCCCTAAAACAGTGTCTGAGCGGAGACCAGGAAGGGAAGAGTCCACCAGCTGGAATTTTACAGTTTGATCAGGAGAATCCAGGGTGAAGGTTTGTCACTCGAAAGGTAGTATCAGTAAGAAGTAAAGTGGCAGCTGGTGGTCATTTCCCATCTTGGTAAAGACTCGCTGACACAGCTCAGTCAAAGCCAGGTCCACCCCACATTCACACACACACACACACACATACACACACAATACATGAGAAAACTTAACTCCCTTCCTTCATTACCACATAACAAATATGAACCACAATTTTATAAAAATAACCAACAAGAGTCCAACTGATGTACCACTTCACAACCTGCCGACCAATAACATGCTAGACATCCACCTATAGTAACCAACCAACCAATCAGAGAACTCCAGGGTCCTGGGCTTTAAGGCCGGTAATAAATACAGATAATAACTCAACTATGGTTGTCTCCTCGTCTCGTACTTCAGCTTTAATGCACTTCCAATGTTAGAGTTTCGTCATTCCTCTTTAAAAAAAATAATAAAATAAAATCAATGCAGGGGTGATGTTTCACCCAGAAAATGTTCCCACCATTTCTTTTTCAAGGCTCACATAACAAAGTGCCTCATCTTCAAAATTTTACTGCTCCATAAAAAACATATTGGCCACCAAACCAAAGCACTGACATTAGTTTCTCCATCTGGGATTAAAAAAAAAAAAAAAGAAGAAAAATATTGAACTCCAATCTAGTATACAGTAAGAGAGTGTTAGATAAATCAATTGATCCATTTACAGGTAAATTTACAATGCTAATAGCAGCAATTTCCAAGGAATCATTTGTGCAAGATTTATTAAAATAAAAAGGATTTATCAATTTTCATGCGATAAAGGCATGTGTACAAGCATTTAAATATAAATAGTAAAGTCACGCTTCTTGAATTAAGAAACATGATATATAGGAATGAAAAAAAAAACTGATCCATAAAGATGATAGTGTTGGGACACACTGAGTGCTTTTACATGCACGTACAGTATTTCCAGATAATGTATTCATATGAATCATTATATCATCAACATCAGAAATCATTACATATTCTTTTCTATACAATAACTAACTGTTACCATAGAAACAGCCTACAACAACAAAACCCGGCTCAGTGGACATCAATAACATGTCAACGAATATGTACAGGTTTGTCATCATTAGGATATGAACCCAGCCTGGCTGCTGTCAAAGGGAGAAGTATCCCATATGCTGAAATAGTTCTTCACCATTCAACTTATCAGCACACGCCTACTGCTCACTTGGTGAGACTCGGGACGACTCAAACCAAACACTTTACACTGACCTTAGTCTCCAGCTATTTAGTTTAGTATAGTAATTCCACAAAGTTAGGAGACTTGGGAGAGACAGATTAATAAAAGAAATGTCAAAATCAGAACAGCAGAGGTCGAGATATCCCGAATTTTAGTTTCTATTGTGAGTCGAGCTCCAATAACACTAGATACTACATCTCCCACAATGCAACTCTTTCATTTGACCCTTTCCAGGTGGTAAATACACGTCTATCAAAGCCCACTCTCCTCGTGTGTAACACAGGGTTTATGTTATAAATCTTCATGCAGCAACCCTGATGACATCATCAGGGTTATCTTCTCAGACTAGACAAATAAACAACAGTTCTCGCAGGCTGACTAGGACTCCTAATGACAAGTAAAACTGCCATTGTGTAAAATTGGTGGAGTGCCCCTTTAACTAATGGAAAAGTATTAGAAGCAGATGTGTACTCAGTCTACATTCTTCATGAATTTATGGTACACATAAAGTATGAAACAGTGCTGTGGTGTACTGCCAGTGCTTTTCCATAAATTAATACACATGAATAAGGTCAGCGTAAAATGTTAAAGTCCCTCTGGAATGTTCTATAAAAAATTTACTTTAAAAATCTGTCCCATTGTCTCCATTTTCCTCAACAGATGTGTCAGGAATGTTCAATAAGTCTGAACTGCTTCTGTGTTAAATACCATCCCAAAAATGTACTTGTAGCTCATTCCTCCCAGTTGTGTCAGTCGTTTAGAAATAAAACATAAAAACTAAAATCCTTTTAAAAACAGATCAAATGCATAGAAGCAAATTGATTCTCTTCTCAAGCGTGAAATTCCCAGCAGTTTCTGCATGTCCGTCTCACTTACTTTTCCTCAACACATACCTGCCTCGTGCCTATTTCCACCAAAACAACACCAAAGTACTACTCTACAGACAGCGCCTCCTGGTGCCAGAACAAGAGGACGACCAGGAAACTTGCTGTCAAAAACAGACATCCAGAGAGCCCAGTCACAGAGAGGAAATTCTCTGGTGTAATGCTTTCTCCACACTACAACAACTGGGTCAAAGTGTCTGTTAACATGTCGTCTACCTCTCTGTTTCTCTGTCTCCGTTCTGCTCACATACAGAAGCTTCTTTTCCAACATCTCCAGTGCAAATTTGACTTTTAAAGCCTCCCAGTACAAACAACTCACTCCCATAGTGGCTTTGTCCGACCAGGACACACTTTTCCTGCTGCTCTACACATCTTTAACACCAACACGACTACAACAATATCAACTTGTGCACACAGGTCAACACTGTACAACATTTACAAATACACTCATAAACACACACACACACACACACACACACACACACACACACGCCCCTCTTTTGCTCCCCCCCCCCCTACAATCCCTGAGATCACCTCACACTTAGCACAAGGCATTCTCTTCAACACAAACACGGCTAACAGAAATTAAATACACAGAGAAAACAAATGCAAACCAAGCCATGGTGAAGGCACATTCTGGGAGAATCTAGCTTCAAGAGAAAAAGAAAAGGAGTCCAGGAGGGAGAGACGAGTCTCAAACGATGAGTTGAAGTGTCAGTCTGCAGACTAGACCAAGAGAGCTCGGGGGAATGGCGGCCGGAGCGGGCCATTTTGGGATGCAGAGTCTCAGTACTACCAGGGATAGACATCATATCCAGGGATGCAAACACATCACAGGTGAAGCTACAGCAAAAGCCTGCTGTCATGGTAAGACTGGCATGGCTTGACTAAAACTCTTTTCTACTTTACTCTAAAATGCCCCTTCTCCTCAAATGATCATTTCATCAAAATTTTAATATATTTGCAGATGTGACCTGGGATCATAAACTTGACTCATGCCTAGTTTGCATCCCTGCATATCAGCTCAGAGAGCGTCTCTGTGGCAAATCATCCCGTCTGCAGCGTCCAATCCACACACACCCCCCTCCGAGCGCGCTGACGCTCCAAATATGATAAGGTCTGCTTCCGTTCACTCTCAGCAGTCTTCCCACTGACTGCTGTTAATTTAGCATTATCTTCTCACATGATAAATAGTCCTTCCATGGACTTCTATATACTCTGCATAGTCTTTCATCGACTTACTTGCATTCATTCTCAATTGTCTCTTCACGGTCTTTATTCTGTTTCCATCCAACTGTGAATGGACGTTGTGAGTGTAGCTTCCTACAAAGGGAGGGCAGGCAGTAAGTTAGTTCTCATGTGTGAGCCTGTTGCATAGCTGGGAGGAGAAGAAGGGAGGAAGAGGTGGAGTAGAAGGAGGAGGGCTGTGGGGAGTTCATCTCTCCCATCCAGCTCTAACTTTCCCTGTCTCAACTGCTCCAGGATTTGCGGTTCTCCCCCCTCCGCGCAACAATGGCCTCTCCTCGCAGGACGGGGACGTGGGCGGGAGGGGCGAACTCTCCCGTCCGCCGACTGGTCCGATCACGACAGGACAGCCGGTCTGGGCGAACCAGCACCCCGTAACCTGGTTTGCAGTGGAAATACCGGTGGCCTCCGACTGAACCGTCATTCTTGCCTGTGGGAAGAAAATCATGACCACCAATCAGTGCTAATGTTATTTTTTTTAAATGAAAAACATTCATTTACACTCCTAAAATCTGACGCTCGAGGAAGCAGGTTCTCATTTATTTGTGTAATTTGGTTGAACTGACCCTTTTAACTGAGTACCCACCTACAGGGGTGTCCAGCTCCACCCCCACCCACACTCCCTCAGCAAACTGCGTCATTCCCACGAAGCGCACCGTCCCCGCCTTATTGCCTCCTACTGTAACATATGCCCCCTCCATCAGCCAGTCAGGCAGAATGTCATCATGGCTACGCTCTTCATCATGGTCCACAAAGATCTCCAGCTGCTCAAACCCTTCACCTCCTCCTCCTCCTCCTCCTCCTCCTGAGTTTACCAGCCTCTGTTTAGAGAGGGAGTTTTCTGCTGTGATGTTGTTGTGATTGGCTGAGCTGTTTGAAGAAGGCGGAGCGACGGCGGCCATCTTGGCACCACACTGAGAAGGAGAGGTCACAACATCGTTCCTGTCAGCACCCTGCTGCTGGGGGTTTGTGGGTAACGTGGTCTCAGCGGCCAGGAGGGAGGAAGACGAGGAGGAGGGTTGGAGAACGTCAGACAGGGTAACTGTAGAAACACTAGTGGAGAAGTAGCCGCTTGACGACTGGCTGAGAGGGCTGAGGGGGGTGGTGTCATGCGGGTCATGCACAGGAAGAGGAGGGACTTCTGAGAACTCTGCCCGCCTTTCTTTGGTTGCGGGCTGCAGAACAGCAGTCTACAGGAAACCCACAGTTGCCGCAGGAACAGAGTGGACAGACGAGAGCATGCAGACAAGGCAAAACAAAACAATAATAATCAGTACTAATAATCAAATTCCCCAAAAAGTGGCTAATCATTCAA